>VWPW01017900.1:0-31687 GCA_013389825.1 Crypturellus undulatus | reverse complement strand
AAATCCTATTGTTTTTCTTTTTATGGAGGTTTCTAACTAAAATGATGTAGTGGTAATTGCCACTATGAAAAATCAAATTCTAAAAAATTCAGGATTAAAGAGATGAAGTTGTGAAAGAAAGGAAACAAACAAAATCAACTGCTAGACAGTAGGATATGAGCATATGTGCTAGGTGACAAAGACCAGCAAAATAAAAATAATGTTATACAGTGATCTGCCATACTGCCAGGATGAAGTGAACTACGAGCAGTATATCAAGCAAAGTACATAAGATCATTCAAACATGAATAGTAAAAGTGCGCCAAACTCTTTACCATCAGCTGAGTTGGTACTCTGTACAACAGAGTGCATAAACGAAGCATCATGAAACATAACTTAAAGAATTCATACAATACCTCAGAAAAACAGATGGTGTTTTGAGATTGTTGCAGTAAAGTAGATGCTTATACAGATTCTGAAGACTTGAGCTGCCTTCCAGACATACTGTACTTGGAAGGAGAGAAAATAATATACTTAGTACAGTTCACTTTAATAAATGAAAACAAAAAAAGTTGTTGTTGTAGCTGAAGTCATAAACCTTGCAAGTCTGACCAGTGTTGAGAAAGTCTGTATGTTTATTTGTACATCTCTATTTCCATTCTAAACAAAACAATAAAAAGAACTAATATGCAGCAGATAAGGAAAACAAAGACTTCTCCTACTTTGACATCAGCAACTAACCCCATATTGCTTTTTGGGATGAAATCATCAGAGATGATGCTAATATCATTGGCCTACTTTGTACTCGCAGACCAAACATATGAAGCCACCTGAGTGGCCTGAATGAAGAATGAATCGAGACAATGAAGTGTTCAGGTTTATATTCCCTTTTTTTTTCCTATCTGTTACTTCATACTGAGCTTTTTCTTAAAGAAGAAATAACTGATTCCCTAGTTACCACCCTACATACTCCACGATATAATTACCATAGTGAATTATGAAGTTATCATAATAGATTCCCTTTACCTCCTCAAGTCCTTAAGTAATGGACCCAAATATAAGTCTAAACTGAAAGCAAAATTCCTCAAAAAATCTGTGCAGTATCTGGTAAACAAAGGATATATTGCTGGTTTGAGACTAAACCTAAGACAGGAGAAGCTGGTATCAGCACAGAATGGCTTGTATCTAAAGTTGCATCTATGGTGATGAAAGCATTAAATGATACATAGTAAAATTCTAAAAGTGTGAAAGAACCTGGAATGTGCTTTGGCTTTCTGGACTTTGGACCAATCATCAAGCAAAAATATTTAGTGAGTATTTAAATCAGATGCCCACTTGAAAAAAAAAATAAAGTGTTCTTTTTTAAACAAAACTAGTTGTTAAATAATATTTAGGTCTTTCAGTATCCATTAAGTTCCTTTAGCAATTGATGAAGGACTTTGCATTTTTATGTGTTTTAGGAAAGCCTCTGGACACTCTAATAATTTCTTGAGATAGAAGATAATGGAGCAATTCTACCTGTTCCATAAGAAAAAAAAAAAAAAGTAATAGTAGGAATTATTCCTCACAGAATAGCTACTGGAGGCCTTACCTCCAAGGCAGAGCATCTTAAGCCTTTGGAGCTTTACAAATGGAAACTTGGTTGTTTCCATGTTTCCAGCTAGGAAACATTCTTTTCCACTCTCCTGCTGCTGCCTGACTTCTGCATACTCCGGGATAGTTCCAGGGAGAAAAAGCCAGGAAACTGCAGAGGAGTTAGGGAGAAGGTTAGGGAGTAGGTGCCATACCTTGGAGAAGGTGCCATAGTCAAATCTATGAGGCTGAAAGGGCCTCATAGATCTGAAATGCTGGAAAAGATGACCCATGTTATAGTACATCTACTGTCATTCTTAAAAAATGTCATGGTGTTGAGCATGCCGGGCAGCAACGCAGCAGTGGCATCTTGGAATTGGGCAACCCACCGAATGCACTGCAGATGATGGAGACAAAGGGCCATGTCCCATACTGCAGCTTGGGAAGTTCAGGCTGACACAAGGAAAACTAATTCACATGGGAAAATGCAGAACTGGAACGTGTTGCACAGAGAGGTTTTGGATTGCCAAATTTGAAGGGTTTTGGTCTTCAATTACAAACAGCCATAGTGGCCTTATCTGCAGGTTGGCCTTCTGAGTAGACTAAATGTCCTTCAGATGTTGCTTCCAGCCAACTTTTCTGTGATTCTATGATTTGACCTGTTGGAAGCTCCATTTTCGAGCTATTGGTTGTGATATATAGACAATAAAACCAGCTACGTGACCCTGATACCAAGAGTTTTATGAAAAGTGTCAAATAAGACTAATAATAAAATCCTAAAAGTTGGAAATTTTATAGGCAGAAAAGGCTAGGTAAAATATTAGCTGTCTTTAGGGATGGAACTGGGGAACAGTGAGTTCTGGCAATGAGTTACATCTTTATTATGTTTCAGCCTTGCAGAATTTTATACACACACACACATGTATTTATATATATGTCTGCATAGTGAATGTCATTATATTATGAAGGCTAATCTGAACTTTATCTGAAGTAAATGCATGTCAAACCATAAAGTCCATAGAAAAAATAACCGTTCCCTCTTCTTCCACCCACGCATTTCCTGCTATAGAACCCTCTACACTCTGTAAGGCTGATGTTTCACCAGTAAATGAGAAGGACACTTTTTGCCTTTTGCTGGTAATAAATAGAGATGAGGTCTTGTTTAGGGATTTATAGAACACCATTTGTAAAAAAGACAAATCATTCTTATATTTTTATTTACAGCTTTAGTGGCCTCTAAGAGTAAATAGCATTACCACTTTCATTTCTGATAGTTTCATTATTACTCAACATATTTGTGATTTACAATTTCAGTAGAGACCATGATCTGCTGACTAAGATTCAAGTCTGAAATAACACTGAAAAAACAGAAATTCCATAAAAATTGACTCCTTCATTTTTTTTTCTGCTGGACTAAAAGCAGCTTCTGGTATCTGTTTCTGTTTTATTTTATCCTTGATGTATAATATGTTTTAAACATGTGCTGCTGCTGGAAATTGTTTACATTTTTGCAATGCCATGCTGCTGATGGAAGCTCAAGGAATTTGAACTAAGGACCACCACCCAGCCTTAATTCATAGGATGACTTGTCAAATTTTAAATAGAAGAAAATAGGAAGGAGTATGAAAAACATGTACAAGACTGGGAAGGAGAAAATCCAATTTTTTAAGTATCCAGTCTTTATGGAATAATGCAAGAAGGAACTTTTCATGTAAGTAAAAATACTGTTGCATATTGCTACCAGTTTAAGGTTCTGTGAAATTTCAATTAATAAATGAACCACTTTAATGTCAGTTAGTGAAATTCATATATATTGTAAGCAAGATATAGCTAAAACCATTGTGAAACTGTCAGTGAGATCAATCCTTGGTAGCTTTTTCTCATATTACTTTTTAAAAATATCTTCTTGTGTTACTGTACCTTCAGATAAACTGCAAATTTTTATTTTCCAGTGAAGCCAGAACAATTCTCTAAGTGTGGTTGATAATAGTCTTACCATATTAGGCCAGAATGGGTTAGAAGTTGCCCAGCTAGGACAGAGTTAGGCTAAAGGAAACTGATTAACGGGTTCTAGAGTACTGTATTGTGCAAGGCTCCAGCAGTTCCTATTGGGGGTGATGGGCAGGTAATTTGCCAAAAGAAACAATGACTTTTTTGATATGGAAGTACAGTTTGTTTTTTTTTTCTCTGAAGTGTTTTGGACTACAGTAATCAAGAAATCCTCACAAATAAACCTTAAAGGGACTTACAGAAGTCCCTTCTGTGCCACAGCATAAGTTCAGTTATATCTTCAACAATAAATATATTTAATGAAAATATTTTAATCACAGCAGCTGTGGGTCTGTTAGTTGATTTTGAGCATTATATTAAAGATGAGTTACTTGAAAGTAAAATTGCAACTTGGATTTACTGATGTTAGGCATACTAGTCTAAGTCAATATCTTGTTGAGAAGCTGGCTAATGCAGGCCAAGGAAGTGCAGCAAATCTATCCAGCTTTTAGGGAGGTATTTGATATAGTAGCACAAAAAAAAAATGGAGCAGTAATAGTAAAGGTCTGACTAAATGGAGAAAATAAGAAAACTATATTTTTGTACTTGGGGATGAATCATCTTCAGTATTTTCATTATGACTACAGCATAAAAAATGCTAATACAGCTTTTTGATCATATAAAATTGTATTCAGAGAAGGGCTGGTATGTCATACACAAGGAAGTGGATCAGCTTTGTTCTGTGGAATGAATTAAAAGAAATTACATGAGCTCTGACAACAGTAAGTGCAAAATCAGATGCTAACAGTGAAAAGTTTTCTGCAGTAAATTGGTTAGCTAGGTAGAACTGAGGAACAGAAACTGAGGTGGGTCTGTCACTTTACCACAGCATGAATGCAAATCACCAATATAATACAACCATAAAAGAAGCAAATATGGTGCTAATCTGTATCCAGAGATATTAGTGCCATTGTAAAAGGTGCTGGTGATGCGTTATTTGGAATCATGTGTACAGTTCGGAGCACATTGTTCAAGAAAAATGAATTCCATTTAGGGCAGGTGCAGGAGTAAAATCTATTAACGATGAACAGCGATTTGCAAATTCTGTTGGAGAAGCCTGGGAGTATTTTACATGCCAGTAATCATCTGGTCTGTGTCTGCACCTTTAGTGGCCTTGATCCAGCAGCTATTGAGTCACATCAGTGTTGTCCTGCATTCAGGATCATCTACTCCCTCTCTCAGCAGGCAGGATTTAGAGACTTACATCCTTTATCAAGGTTGACCCTAAAACTTTTGAGTTCCAACACTTCAGTTCTACTCTGGAGAAAAGTCAGTGTAAGGGCTTAAGAAAAGAATATTAGAATATTCCTTTGAAAGATAAATTCACCCTGAGCACACTTGTGAGCACTGTGGTTGTAATCCCATATCGCTAAATTCTGTGATAGTTTTAGTATTTCCCTCTATTAATAAAAAAGAATCATGAATTTAAGTAACATTAGCTGTACTGCTGTACATTCATTCCAAATTTGGTCGATTTGAACTTTTTAAGTATAATGTTGCCGGTGTTTTTCTTCATACTGAATTTTTGTAAAGGACATTTTTCCCCCAAAGAAGAACATGTCAACAGTTAAATGTGAGCTCTGAATATACCCACTTAGTAACTACTCTCTCAGGAAGCTTTCTAATGCATGTGAGGATTGCAAATCATTTGTGTCAGGAAAGAGTTGAGCAACTGTAAGGCTGGAGCTAACCACAGCTGGATGAAAATTGCTAAATTATGTTTTCTTTATTTTGAGCAAAATGTCAAGTGTTGCTCTTTTGCTTTTGCCTTGACAAAGGTCAATTGGATTAAAAAAAAGCACCAAATCAACTTGTACTGTCAGCTTATTATTTGTTTAAATCTTCACATGTGTTGTTTTGCTCTTACAACAGAGTCATGGAAAGTTTCAGTGACAGAGATATATTAGATCCCCAAATTGCAAAATTGGTAACTCCAGTGATATTTGTTCTTTGTTCTTTGTGTGTCTTCTTAAAGGAAGATGAGGAGAAGGCTTGGTTTTGATAGGGGTATCCTCTGTGCGCATGTGTATGTAAGTAGGACACATGAGCTATTGGAGTGTATATTGTCCAAAGAGCGGCTTCGTCATACTGAGATTGTGTTTCAGAAATGCTGTATCAGGAAAGCAGGCTGGGAATTGTAAAACTTATTCTGAGAAATCATGAGACTACTATGAACACCCGCTTGAGAATTTTGAATTTTCAGTATTTGCTGGGCCACAGCACCCTCTAGGATTAATCTTTTGAGCTCCAGGAAACAGGAATCTGGCATCTTAAACCCCTTTCAGAATGGAGTGGAGCTAGAAGCCCTTACAAGAACCTTTTCTTTTTCCATTCTTGATTTTAAAAGAGGTTAGGGAAACAGTGATTGTCACCAGGAAGACCAAGACAGTTGCTTTCCTGGTAAGTTTTAATATTCCCACGATAACTTATGTGAAACCATCTATTAAAAGTCAAGTGCACCAACCCATGTGACAGAATATTTTGCTTCTTAAATGAAAATATGTGCTATATATTCAATTCTGTCGTTGCATTTATATCAGTGGATAAAAAAGGGTAAGTCACACTGCGCACCTGTAGACACCTACATTAGTAAGCTTGTTTATTTACCTGGTCAGCAGAGAGAGAGAGGTGATTCTAGATCTACATTTGATAGATTACTGTTTTCTGAATATTTTCAATTAATAGAATGTTTCAGTATTGAGATCTTCATACTAAAATGTTTATCAAATGTAAATGCCTGTATGTTCTTAAAAAGAAAAGTAAAAATATTGTGTGAAAAGTGAAAATATCATGTTGTCATTCAGTGATGAGGAGTGATCGTCCATTTCTTATAGCACTGCTTTTCTCTGATGAACGTCATCTGAAGTCTTGAAAAATAAACTCATGCTAGGATAACTTGTGTACTTGGCTTTCAGTACATGTTCATGCCTGGCAATTATTTAGTCCTGTATATTCCTCAAAACTCAGAAAATATGATTCTTTATTAATTATAGTGCTCCAGAGTTCATGCATAGGCTGGGATTTCATTGCATCACATCATACTGTATAAGCATAGACCAAAAAGATATTCTGTGTCCTAAAAAATTTTTAACTGAGGACATGAGATGACAACTGGACGTGTGTGGTGGGAGGATGAGACGCAGACCAGGGTTAAGTTGACAAATGTCTCTTCTCACTTAAAATTACCAAAAGTTCTTATAAACTGATTCAGATGTCTCTTCCTTAATACTGTGCTAAGGCCTGTGCCTCTGGGTTTTGCAACAGGCTGCTAAGCTTCCTGTCTTCTTCCCACAGCAGGAATCCAGTCCCGTCCTTGAAATTCTACTGAACTTTAGTTCTGAAGGCAGCCCTATTCTCACCTGAGTCTCTGTCCCCTTCTACATGTTTTTAATTTATCTAAACATTGCACATATTGAGGACAGAAACTTTGCTAGAACCACACTATTCTTTGCCTGTCTCCAGTCCCCATCTCAGAGGCCTTTTTCATTCTTCCTTAACAGAGAGTTTCAGAACAACCAAATCATTTGTATCCACATTATCACAGGGCTTTGGCTGACATCTGAACAAGAGTATAGATTTTTTTCCAAAGGCTATAGAGTAGGATATAAGGAAAGAATGAGATTCTTGGACCAGCTGAAGTTTTTCTTAAGCCATCAGTGTAAAACTAGGCTGAGTAATTTGTCCATGATTAGCCAGTCCTGGGGAATTTGGTTCAAGCAATTCTCCTAACTCCTCAAAAAAAAAAAAAAAAGTAACTGTCCTACTTTCCTAAAGGATACTTGAAAACTAAGCAGATGAAGTATCTTTAGGGTAGATTTATGGCATAAAATTTTATAAATGTCTTAAGTGACAAAAGTGTTGATAGCTTTGTCTCTCTGTATCTGTAGAAAAAAAGATGATGTTTGGGTTACTTCTTACAAAGTTCTAGGAAATGGAGAAACACAGTATTTTTATTAATGTAATATATACTTTAGCTTAATATATTGTGAAGAAATTACAAAGCAATCTTTTTTTTGCTCAAAATTATCATAATACTTTGATAAGTAAGATAATTTGAACAAATAATAGATTGAAATTACTCTAGTAATGTCAGCTGTGTAGCAGTTTGTCGTCTTAGGAATTATTACTGTCAATCTTCAGATTACTTATAGGAGATGGGTGCATCACCTCTGTTTTAGAGATGCTTGGAATGAAAGCCATGGGAGGAGAAGTAACTTGTGTAGGACCACCCAGCAGTCTTTGATTTAAAATGAGAATTTAATGGTTTCTGCAGTTCACATTGGTGCTCGGTTTATTAAAGCGTACTACTAAGAATCACTTATTTTGAACTGCCTCCAGTTTGCATTTTCTAAATGGAAGCCAAAGATAGTGCTAGTAGTTCATTAATTTTCTGTAAAAGTAGAGAATATAAGGAACTGTAGGGTGAATGATTTTCAGCCTAATCTAAATAAAGACACTCCTCTTGCTGGAAGCAGCTCTTTCCGCCTTATCTGGCATTCCCTCCCTGCTTTCCATTGGCAGGGAGCATTAGCACACACTGCTTAGTCACTTTGCTAAACTCTTGGCTTAGCTTTTGGTAAAACAGATTCGTAATAGCTGAAATGTCAAACATGGACTTGAAGAAAATAATGCTGTATATAATATTAAATGATGTCTAACTTGCTTGGTAATTTCCTGTTGCATAGTGCCAATGGTGAGAATGTAGAAATAAATACAATAATCCTGGAATCTTAGCAATAGCTTTCTGCCAAGAGCATGATTGCTATATGTTATGTGGCAGATCTAGCCACCTAGTGAATTAAAACATTTTTTCTTAGCATTGTTCACATATGAATCTAAGATATACTGTATGTTTCTCTTTAAAAAGTACTTTAGTAAAATGTAAAGGGTTTAACCATATATATTAAAAAAAAAGAGCCTCAGTCATCAGGTCAGTGCTCAAAGACTTCTAGTATAGAGATGGAAAAGTCATGCAGGTTAGAGTTTAGGTGCATTTTGCTAGTTTCTCATTCCTATTGAGGAGTAATTTCACAGACAACTACAGAAGAAGGGAACCTGTAAGTTTGTTGTATCCTCTCCTGTTGCATGGAATTAGGTTCATTATATTGTCTAAGATCTTTTTCCTTGATAAAAAGATTTAAATCTTAGTTTCAGTTACCTCCAAGGACTTGAAATTTCTGTTGAAAATGAAACCTTTCTGTTAGCATGTTCTGCAAATACTGACAAACAACTGACAAAAATACATATATATATATAAAATAAATATATATATATATATGTATATATATATACAAAGGAAAATCAATGCTCACCAGTGTTTACCCAGCCACACTGCTTTTGGCCTTGTCCTTCCATATCACTTCTCTTTGCCATGGGATATGCAAACTCCTGTGGGTGTCAGATGAGGACTCTAGGCATCACCTTCTCAGTGGACATTGGCCTTTAGAGTGATCATTAAAGTGGGTCATGTTTTGTACTAAATTTCTACTTTCATGTATGTAATTAAGGTTTACTAAATAATAGATGTTTTAGTAACTGCTTAATCAAATAAACATTATTGAAGTCCAGCAGGTGGCTATAATTATCACAACAGCCATGTCATAAGTATTGCATTTATTAACATCTGCAACACGTGCTATTTCTGTCTAAACTACGTATTAATAATTTATTTACTTTAAAAACTGTTCAGAAATAGCATCTTGAAGTAATTTTTGCCTGTTAGCTCAGGATTAATAGCAATAAATGATCTCTGGTAGAGGTCTACTTGCCTAGTATACAAATGCCNTATATATATATATGTATATATATATACAAAGGAAAATCAATGCTCACCAGTGTTTACCCAGCCACACTGCTTTTGGCCTTGTCCTTCCATATCACTTCTCTTTGCCATGGGATATGCAAACTCCTGTGGGTGTCAGATGAGGACTCTAGGCATCACCTTCTCAGTGGACATTGGCCTTTAGAGTGATCATTAAAGTGGGTCATGTTTTGTACTAAATTTCTACTTTCATGTATGTAATTAAGGTTTACTAAATAATAGATGTTTTAGTAACTGCTTAATCAAATAAACATTATTGAAGTCCAGCAGGTGGCTATAATTATCACAACAGCCATGTCATAAGTATTGCATTTATTAACATCTGCAACACGTGCTATTTCTGTCTAAACTACGTATTAATAATTTATTTACTTTAAAAACTGTTCAGAAATAGCATCTTGAAGTAATTTTTGNTTTTTTTTTTTTTCAGGATTAATAGCAATAAATGATCTCTGGTAGAGGTCTACTTGCCTAGTATACAAATTCCTTCCTGGTGTGACATTCTTCTATAGATCAGCATGTTATTGACATTTTGAATGTTTTATCTACCCATGTATCATCCTTGCTCGTGCTTATAATGGATTGATTGTATTACAGCGCTTACTTCCAGTATAGAAGTGTGTGCTAGTCATATGTGAGGTGAAATCATAATCTCTGATTTCTTTCCTGCAGTTTTCTGTAAAGTTTGGAAAGTTTGATGCTATCACTGCTAAACTCTTTTCCAAATGATGAAGTTCAGTTTACATACCTCCTTTACTCTATTTTTGCAGTAAAGGTAAAATGTAACAGAAGTGTGTCACATAAGGAAATGTAGTATGTTGTACTGATTCATAATGGTACATACAGTCTTCATTATCTGTTTATCCTTATTCATATTTTCCAGCAAAGTTATATCTAGTAATATGTATTTTTAATATTTCTGCATTTGAATTCAAAGATAATTGCATATGGAGCAGAGCTACCTGGGGCCTGTAAAGGAAGTTTTTCTGTGTGTTAAAGGTTGCCTTACCTGCTTCTTGTGCTCAAAGAATAATTGTGCTGATAGGAAATGTTATGCTGATGCCTACTGTACTATCTGTGTTAAAGTGAAGATACATATAAAAACACAAAGTAATGTGTTATGGAAAGATTTTTGTTTATATCATAGCAGCAAAAAAAAAAAACTTAAAAAAATTCATAGGTAGCTTTTAGCTTTGATACACTTCTAACCAAAGAGGCCTTGGAATAGTAGTGAGGCAGGAGCTGGATATTTGAAGAAGAGAGGCAGCAGTTTTCCCCTGAGACTAGTTAGAGAAACTGGCTTGGCCAGTTTTAATAATATCAATATAAAACATTGAGCTGAAGTTTTCAAAGTGAGCCTGTAGCAAGCATGAGAGGAGAGACTGTGCTTGGTGCAAGTGTAAAAAAAAACAAGTGCAGTCAGTATACTTGTATTTCTGTTGTCATTACAGTGGAGAACACCAGACTGAGTTTTTACATTCAGTGAACACGTGAACTAGCACTACTACACAGGAAAATCGGACTGGTAGGATTGGCCTGTATAGCTGGTTTATAGACTTCACATTTGATCTGTTTAACAAAAATTTGCTTCAGAATCCCATCTGGCAAAGTGTTCATTCAAAATACAAGAGTTTTGATTTGGAACTTTATTCCAGTTTCCCCAAATCATTGCTTTTACTTCTCATCAGACTTTTCAATACTTACTTATCAGCCCATCTTTTCTGCCAGCTTCACAGAAGAGCAAAACCGAAATTCTGGGTGCTTGGATGCGTGCGGCCTGGAGCTAAAAGCGCGGTAGCCACCGAGTCGGTGGCTGTGGCCCTGGCCCCACGTTGGTGGCGCGCAGCTCCGCATGCCGGCCCCGCAGGCGCTCGCGCGGCCTCCGAGCAGCAGCCAGGCTGCGAGTCTCTCTTTTAGCACTGATGGGAGGGTGGCAGAAGTGGTGAATGGCCAGCTGTGATTGGAGGTAACAAAGCAAAAAAGGAAGAAATTTAGAAGCAAAAAATAAAATAAAATAAAATAAAATAAAATAAAAGTAGAAGGCTTTTTCCAATCTTCCAGTCCCTTCTAGGACTACCATAAGGAGCTGTTTCTCTGGCTGAGAATTGGCAGTTTTCTGTATTTGCTTTACATTGGGCTTCACTGTGCAGCCAAGATAGCTCTGTCAAACGCTTTGGGTGGTTTTGCTGTGAGAAAACATGATACTGCAGAGCCAGCAGTTATTGCCATACAAGAGTGCTGGGAAGAATAGACAGCAATCCACAGCCCTCACACAAAGAGGGAGACCTCAGGAGGACATATATTCCAGGCTCAGCAATAGGAAAAAAGGAAAAATAACCCCTTACCCAAAGCAAGGACTAAGCCATTTGCTTTGAAAATATGGAACAGTCTATACTTGAACAGCTCCTATCATTTTTTCCCCTTCAGAAATATTTCAGAGATAGCAGGAATGGGTTGCAGAACAGGTCATCTCCAATTTTCTTCTGTTTAGTGCTACAGGCACATCTTAGGTCACTACTGGCATTAATCCATCAGGGAGAATTTCCAAAAGGGAAAGTACTTATTTTCCAAGTACAAGCAGAGCAAACAATTTGATACGTGCTTCATGACTTAAACTGTTGCTGACAGCAGTAGAGCTGTGTTCCCAAAGTACTCAATAAAATTAGCAAGGCACAAAAAATTAAAATGTTCCCATTCCTTAGTTTTGAGATACTTAAATATATATAAATACATATTCACTGGTGGTACATTGTTGTGCATTAGCATATAGTGTAGGATTTTTTTGTAGGTAGAATAGTAGAAAACTGAGTAAGTATTAAAAGGCCTTTACCAAGTGTTCTGAACATCTCAAAAGTAGACAGTGATTCATGTTTAGAGTCAGTCAGTGGAATTACATCTCTCTTCATTTCATTCCCATCTTTAATTTATGTAACTCTCCCATCCTTTTTTCCAGGACTTATTTGTGGTACCCTATCTGAGTGTGCTAATGCTTTTATTTTCAAAGCCACTACATAAATTGTTTATGCCAGACATTTTTCCATTAAAAATAACCAAAGTTGTAACCTTGCAAAATGCAAAACTTTTAAAGCTACTATTTATGTTTAAACCTCTGTAAGACTAACTGTATCAACCAAAATGTCTTAATACAAGACTAACATTATGTCTGTGTTTAATATGAATTTGCTTTAAATTTTAGTTTGAGTAATGCTTATGAAAAAAGATCTTATGAACTCTTAGGGATGGTGTTTTTTTTATTCTGTGCTTTCCTTGCAGTTGTTGCAGAGGGGACAGAGGGGAAAAGAAAATCAGCTCATTATGTCAAGCCAGGAAGTGAATGATTTCAGTGACAGAGCCAAATATATTATTGCACCTCCACCTCCTCACATTCACCTACTTGACAGAAATGGAAGGCTGTCTAGTCCTTGTCCTCTTTTTTGCCCACGTTTCCCCTTCTTTTAGGAGCATTCCTAACCAAAACAGTGCTAACTTCCTACTTCCTAAGTGAGACTTACTTCTGCTGTCTTGCATGCTACAGAAAGGCAGTAAAAACTACAGTCATTTTCTTTAAAACCAAGGGGAGTAGAGTGTGAACTGATGACAGGATGCTATGATTATCATTTAAAGCAAAGTCTGCCAAGCAGGACCTCCACTTCTGAGATCGTCAGAGCTTTCTGGCAAAATCATAACTTGATATAGTAACATCTATATCTGTTATTCTGGCTATAAAAAGCTGTGTCACATACTAGCACATGCCATTGCAACATCTAGTTCTAGGGATGTTACCTCTAGTCAGTTTTAACTAAGGGGTTTCTGAAGCTGATTTATTCAGTTCCTAAAGCATCTTGGTGGCTTTCCCTGAATGTGGCATACCCAAAAGGTGCTTCCAATAGTCAGAGGTTGCTGAAGGACAAGAACACCTTATTCTCATCAATCTTGCTCCCAGAGGACTTCTAGTCATATCTATCTAGTCATACTAGTAATCCACAAACCTTGAGTTCTGAATTCCCTCCAAGCTAGATTTTTTTTTTATTTGCATGTGTTTTGGGCTACTGATGTAGCACCAATCAATTATGCATTTACTCTGTTTAGGCAGTTGACAGAAATGCTGCTAAATAAATGGTCTTTCCCCTTTCTCAGCCAGATATGAAAGTACAATAGCAAATATGGAGAAAACAATAGGCACAAGAGATATTTTGACACTGCAAGAATTCGTGAAAAGAAAAAAAAGCCCTCATTGTTATAACGATAATGATGACAATCAGAGTTTTACATAACTCTTCATTTTATGAGATTTTCTGGAGTAGCAAATGAGTTTAACAGTAAACAGAGCTGACTTCTCTCTTTTGACTCTCTTTGTCAGTGATGGCTTTTAATTCCCCATTTCTTTTATTTTTAACCCTGTGTAGGTCATTAATAAACATAAATAGAAAATACTGCTTCCATAAAAATATTAAAAGGACTGTTTTAATGTTCTGCAGAAATATGATGTTCCTGGCTTTTTTATATGGACAGGATTGACCTCTAGTCAGGATGCTGGTTTGTATAGTTCTGAATGCTGCTTCAATTGCTGGCTTCCCTCTTGAGTATGTCTTTCCTATGACAGCTTTCAGCCTGTTTAAAGACATAAATATGGAATTTACTGATCTAACATTACTCGACAGGGAAGCTGTTGACCCAGGGGCAGAGATAATGAAGGCTTTTTCACCTGTCATTTCTAGTCCATTTGAGAGAGCAGTTGAAATGTTAGTAGTTTCAGACCGTAAGGTGTGAGCTGAAATGCAAGGCTATGAATGTTTGTCTTAGAAGGAAAGTGTGAGAAGAAATATTTGCAAAATATTGTAAAAACATAGATGTTAGATCATGACCTGTGATATTTCTAGGTTTTTTACACTTGAAAAATATGTTAGGAAAAAACTTACAGATTTTGTCTTTCTTTTTGATTTTTAGTGTAAGACTCCTCAGTAGACAAATAGATAAAATTTTTCATTGATATGTGATCTGGCAGCTCGCTGCTACCAAATGGTCTTCTAGGTAGCCCAGGAAGCAGCTTGTGGAAAGAAGCCTTCCAAGAATGCTGCTTCTGATTTCTGTTGCCTGTGCAGGAAGAAAAGGAGAGGGCGAGGAGGGGAAAGGGGATAAGCAGAGATGGGGCTGGGGTCCGGCATGCTGAGGGCCACTCTGTTTTGGTGGTTTTGGCAGTTGGCAGGCTCCTGCAAACATGAGTAGTGGGCATCATTTCCAGAATCCCACTGTTTAGTGAGGGAGCACAGCCAGAAGCGGAGGAGAATTTTAAGCTGCTTGAGCATGCTGTCTCGCTGATGTTTGCCCTTCACAGATCATGCTGTCCCGCTGTTCAGACCTTTGGTGTTTGACTCCGTATTTGTTTCCTCCTCAACTAGAAGCACTGAAATAGAAAAATATGGCTTGCTTAATATTTCCAGTATGACTACATTGGAAAGAAGTAACAGGATTTTTATTCTAGCCCAATTCACACATCTGGCAAGTTTGGCTAAGCATCTGTATTTTCAGTGTTTCTTCAAACTGAATGTGACTCTCTTAAAGTTTAAATCTGTCGTCTTGGGAAAAACCACTACCAGCACCAACAGAAAAAAAAAAACAATAACAAAACATGTTTCCCCTATTTGCAGGGCTGAAATAGAAGGTAAAAATGATTGTTGTGTGGGAGTAGCAGAGAGTGTTCTGAGTGCTACACAAAATATTTATAGTGAATTCTGAGTATCCAAGCAAATTTGCTCTTTAAAGATTTGCCAGAGTTTGTGAACCTCCCAGGTAAACCTCAGCCAAGTTTAGACTAAATATGAGCTGAATGTAGTTTGCCAGAGAGGAATTTATGGCTTTGGCTAGAAACTGCAAGGTTTTGGCATAACTGGCTCTGTGTAAAGAGAGAAACTTTTCTGTTTAGATAAGTTTCATGTAGTATATTAATATTAGGAAAACATATTAATAATGCTGTAAGCACAATGCTTTTATCATTATTACAAAATATGCATATAACTTTTTAATCTGACGATTTATAGTACTCTGTAGAAACTATATAAAAAAGAAGCCACTTGAAATATATCTTGGTCATGTGGACCTGTAAATACATCCTTTATTCAATGATGGATTTATCAATGATTACTTCTCTTCGTTCCATTGTTTTATGATGACTTTGTATATGGGGTAGCAGTGCTTTGTTGGCTCAGCAGATCGCAGATATTATTTAGTAAAAAAAAAGGTGGAAAAATCTCTATCAACAGAAGTGGTCTTATAGAGAGCTTACTGAGAGAGTTTGAAGTTTGCAGTCCTTCATTAATTGTTGTCTCCTGATTTTCATGTCAATTTTTATAATTTCATCTTTAACTAAGATAAATCCTTGTCTATTAAGCAAAATGGGGAGTAAATACCTCAGGAAGAAAAGTGCTGATAAGTAAATGTTCCCAGTAGAAACTGTGACAAGAGAAAAGATATGCTTGGTAGTAATGATGATAGCTTCATCAAAATGGATGTTTAATGGCAGTTAAGCCAGAATCCAGAATCTTGATGATACACAGCAGATCTAACGTTGACATTGGCAGAAACACCAGCTTGGCAGAGTTGCACTGATGAAAGACATAAAACTTACTAAGGTGACTTTCCGTGTTAGAGATAGTTAAGCAGAAGGATCGGATTTACTTTACCATGGTTAATATTTCTGGAGAGCTCTGAGTGGGAGATGTTATGTGACGGCTTAGCCTATGCGACTAAGATGATACTTTCATCATGATGATACTGATAAAAGCTCTTCAAGCTCTTCTGATGGAAAAAATGGGTGATGAAGATTCAGGAAAACACATTGTACATTAAATATCTGCTTTTTAATAATTAGATGTGCACGGAAATGTGTGTGCAATGTCAGGATTATCTCTGAAAACAAAACTTGGAGAAAAAAATAGAAAATGAGATGTGTTTTATGTGTGTCACTCAGGTAGCAGGAATGCTTGTGTTTCTGAATACTGATTGCATGGCTGATATTTTTTCCAAAATAGATTAGGAAACACAACACTATCAAACTATTATAATGTACTGTATGATGGTCCTGATTGTATTTCCTGGATATAATTTAGCATTATGAGTCATTTTTTGCAATGTAGATACTAACTTCTTGAACATGGTAAGACATGCAAATTATTTGGAGCAATCAGACCAGTAATTTTCCCCAAAGCAGTAGGCACTTGTTATATAAAGCAGTGTTAATCCAAAGCAGGCTGTGACTGGCCAGTGATGGAAAACTACACAAGAACACACAAGTCTATAACCCGAGAACTTCCGGTAAGTTAGTAAAATCCCCAGGGAGGGTCACAAACGNTGAGAAATATTAGGATTTTTTTTTTTTTTTACATAATAAATATGTAACTTTAAAAATAAAAGCCATATTGTAGCCGTGGTGATCTAAGAATATCGGTAGAACAAAAGAACCAGTTCTCGACACAGAGGCCTTTCTCTGATCTAAGAAAAGATCCAGCCTTCTCTTGCAAACTTTGATTTTGCTTTACCCTCTTTTGAAAAGGCATGTTTTAAATATATAGTCTCACAAATAATAGATATCAAATACAATTTTTCTAATTAAAATGTGAACTAAAAAATGCATTTACAATGTGCATTGATTTTTTGTTAGTGCTGATAAATGCCCTGAAATGGGTTGAGAAACTGCTGAAAATTACAAATCTTTACCAGAAGTCCTGCATAGATACTTTAGTTTTACAAACAGAAAAGGCATTCCCCTAAAGTAGATGGGTTTGAAAACAGGCATGTGGAGGATCTTATTTTGGTTTTGTTCAAATCCACTTCTCTTTGGAAAGACTTCGGTGAGTTTAAACCCTTTGGAGAGTTTATTCAGCTTCAGCAAGGGTGTGTCAGCCTTATCTGAGAATATACGTATGAGAAGTGGGATATATTTTACTAAAGAAATAGCTAATGTGTTGATATGTTTGTTTCCACTGGAGCAATAAAAGTCTTACAAGACCAATTTAAAATTATGGAGGACTGTAGTAATCTTGCTTCTCAGTGAGGAAAAAAGAGCTAAAAAAAACCCCAGCAGTTTGTTGATGGCCTCCAGTCTGTTGTATCCTTCCATTACTAGCAGAGTTTTCTCAGTCACCAGGCTTAGACACACTGCAGTGGCTTGGAACATGCGGAACGAGAGGATGGAGAGAGGGAGAAAATGAATACAAGTGTCAAATGGGGATCAGTCCATCAGGTTTGCCTGTGCTCTCATAAAAGTATAAAATATATTCTGTCCTTCTGTTGAGAGCTGTAGAAGTTTTTCTTTCATTTATTAGCTTCCTGCAGATACATCTTTGTGTTTCAAAGCTGTGTTTCAGTGATTTAAAATAAGTGAATTAGGACTGTCATATCTCTACCTGTTATATATGAGAATTCCTCTCACACGCATACCTGCACGAACCCCTCCCATAAGTTATGAAAGGTAGCAGAATGACTTCTCTTCTTCCTCTGAAGTGTAACTACAGCCCAAATTATGAAGCATCTGACATAATCTAAGCAGCATCAAAGCTTTTCCCAATGCACTAGCCACAAAAGTCCCCAGTGGACACTTTGCTGTGTGAGAATTCCTTAAGTTGTAGCTCTGTTTTTTTCTGGATGATATTTTTGCCTGATAAAACTGTGCAAAAGAGCAGATATGCTGGATGAACAGAGAAGTGAGCTGGATGAACAGCTCAACTTGCTGTGATAAAATAGCAAAAGCTGAATTGTCTACCATCAGCAAACGCCAGGAAAATAAATAGCAACCATTACTGACAATAGCTTGCACACTTTTTTTTTTTGGGCAATCACCAGACATGTTTGAGAAGAATTTTAAGCTTCCTGTCCCTCCACCTTTTCAAGAGTCTACGTGCCTGCTCAAAGCACTGCTCTTCTCTTTCTCCAGAGCTGACATATTCAGCTTTCACCTCTTATCTTTTGCCATTGCACTAGCAAGAGTATTAATGGTATGGCATAATGTAACTGTAAATGATATGGGATTAAGTGCTTTGTAAGTAGTCCTGTGGGCCCAGACCACAGTAGTTATTTAGTGTTGTGGATAAATCCTCTAAAGCTGTAGTTCTTTAGCTTAATTGTTCTGTCTTTTTCCAGCATCCCTCGGCCAGGCTTTGTGGGATAGCAGTCATCACTCTTTTCACTCCGAGACCAAACAGTTTCTTTTGGCCACTCTGCACATGCTTGTAAGATGAGGACAACGGCTCTGAATTTATATGTAGCAGCAGAGGTTACTGGTGCTAGGCAGAGTTGGAAGGGTTTGTTTGTTTGTTTGCATGGAAGCTGTGGAATTAATTCTTCTCGAGAATAAGAAATTAGTATTATCATCCAGTTTGAAACTTTTAATAGAGAGATCATTATTTGTGCTGCCAATATCCAAAGCCCTTCTACCCAGACCTACTACTTCTGATTCCTCTGGAGTATTTAGGTTTCTTCTCTGCACATCCTGCAAGTCTGGTAGACCTGTCAACAGAAACAGACTCTCCTCTGTATTTCATGCTTGGTCCAGCCTATCAAAGACTGTGCTTTTTTACTGGGAAAAGTACTGGATGGAATAACACTGGATGATATCCGCTAAGACATGAGTAGGTAGGTTCTACAGGCTGGCTTAAAGTTGATGGTGTCAACATGGCCAAACCCATTCACAATAAACGCAGTGGAATATAGTGGAACATATATTAATATGCTAGCAGTCCTATTTTATAATATTTTATCTAGGACCATGTTTAAATTACTAAGGGTATAAGTTAAAATAATATTATGAGTGTCACATGTAAGGAAGGCTATTTTGATTTTCAGACTAGTGCTTTTGAAAACTAACTCTTTTAACTGTGAAAGTTGTGGTTCAGTGATACAACCTGGGTGTTCTATGTGCACTTCCTGTGCTCCTTCAGAGCAAACAAGCTGGTAGCTGCTGGTGCTAAAATGAGTGGAGATCGATACAGCTTGATCCATGGCAGCACAGTGTTGATTGTTGCAACTCTATATTTTTATGAAGGGTTATCTGCCTCCAGGAAATACCTGCAGAAACAGACTTGTCACCAGTAGGTATCAATCTGTGGAAGTTCTCTGAACTGCACGGACTGGCTTTCTTTCTCAGCTTCCAGTATTAACAGCTGCCAGGATCAGAAGATCGTACTGCACAGATTCCTGTGCTCTTTCACTGTTGATGCCTCCAATCAGTGTCTGCCAGATTGGTATCTCCAACCTGACAAGATAGAGTTTAAATATCTTTAACTGAAAATATGTATTGTGGATAACTGACAAATTATTGTATAATTGCTGCCAGCTCCTGTATCAAGTGTATATTAGTGTGAAACAGAAACGGTCAGTTTACAGTTTGAACTGTGGAGTTCAAATCTAGTCAGTCTCTCCCCAGATCTAGAAGAATGAAATGAGGGCTGCAGCAAGAGTGAAACATCAGGCACCTCTTGGGAGCACTGTTTCAAAACACTGAAAATTAACCAAGGTCACTCGTCAGCGACCACCAGATAAATCAATCACTGAATCTGCTTATTGATGTATATATGCACATGTGCTTAGGTCTTGACTTGTTGAGCATATCTTACTTCTGGATGGACTGTGGACTGTCCGGTTTTGTTCATTTATCACAATGAACACTGTATCACTAATTACAGTGGGCCTTAGCTCCACATATTCAGGTATAACTCCAAT
Source organism: Crypturellus undulatus (assembly GCA_013389825.1). Taxonomy (NCBI): domain Eukaryota; kingdom Metazoa; phylum Chordata; class Aves; order Tinamiformes; family Tinamidae; genus Crypturellus; species Crypturellus undulatus. The sequence continues at coordinate 11,553 of VWPW01017900.1, read as the reverse complement.
TAAGTACTGAGGAACAAAATTACAGTCACAAAAGGAAGGAGACTGAGGCTCAGGCTAACAGGTATCAATAGATGCCTGGCTCTTTGGGGTTTCAGAAGTTGGGCGGGCGGGGGCTATCTAATAGCCCCTGTGGCCATGTGATCGAATATCTATTCCCTAATATTACAGCCCTTTTCTGTTTTGATTGCCAGATACGGGGCTCTAATTAGAGATAATTTTGGCACTCTATTCCGTTTGTGTCTCTTGGAAGAAGGACTACACCATATACAAGAGTCTGACATAACATGCGCCTTCTATATCAATGCTTTATGTCCTCATGGTTCAGAAAGACAAAATTGTGAGGGTAGTTGTTCTCAGCTTATGGGTTTGCTTGAAAACTACAAACCCACTTAAAATGTGTAGATGACTTTTATGGCTAGATCCTTAAAGGCTGGAATGCCAGCGGCTGCTCTGAATTCTGTAGTGTCCTTGCTATGCATTCCTCTTAGAATTGTTATCTCTTTTCATATCCATTAAATAACTTGCATTAAAAAAATTCATTTGCTGGTGCCATTGTGCTTGACGTACATGGAAGTCCTCTGATTTGTTTATAGAATGAAAGGATATTTCGGTTCCTTTTTAGTGTTTCTTAAGTACAACACGTATTACAGTTTTTTTGGAATGTATTTACGTGTATTACAAAGAAGTTTCCTTTATAAGTTTCTCAGTGCTCTGGATCTTAGTGATAAAAAACAATAATGTGGAAGAGTGGGAAAATGTTCTTTTAAAGTATGTTTTAGCATTTCTGTTTTTCAATTTGCTGAAAAAGAAACATAAAAAAAGAGAACACAGTTTTCTAAAAAAGAAAACACATGGACATGTAGAGTTTGCATGGGTGGAAATGAATCAGTCTCAATATATATTCAAAGTTGTTTTCATTTGAAGTGCCCTAATATAATAGGTGAAACTCTTTCCTTTTTAAAATCCCAATTAGTGCTTTCGTACCTATTGATACCTTTCTAATAAATTGTTCTATTTAGTAAAATTTGTTTGGGGAGTCTTGAGGACTTGGGAACTATAAAAACAAGGCAAACTTAATTGTATTGCAGTAATGAGAAAGAATCCTGAAGTCTTCTCTCTGTAACCTTTTGGTCAACCCTGTCTTTATTAATTACTGAATTGATTGACCAACTAATGGAAATTCATTATTTTACCTCAGCATTTATGCAATTTAAGAATTAGATCAAAAAGAGAAAGTCAGATTTCATATTCAGAAGTTCAGTCACTAGGTTTCTATGCAAACAAAAGATGTTGTTATGATACCTTTTATTGGCTAAGCATAAAGGTCAAAATTAGCAAGTTTTAAAGAAGAATTGCAGAGACATACAGTAGGAGCCTTTGTAGTAATCACAAATGAAAGACTGTTGAATTAGTGAATCTCATAGCGATTCTAATTTATAACTGCTCCTTGGTATCTGTGACGACAGCAATGGAGTTTGCATGAGACCTAAGCTGGGGCAAGTATGTAAAGAGCCAGCAGGTCAGTAAGAGAACAAAAATACGTGGTTAGAAAATAGTTGCCAACTTCTATTGTAAAGAAGTTTACAACCCGCATTTTTGCTCTTAAGACAGCTATGAAACTTAAGTGGCTTCTGTTGTTGTTGTGATCTTGACTTTGCTCCCCAACTATGTGGGTTCAACCAAATAATATTTTTTAATAACCCTTCTTTTGTGGGGGGAGGGATTATGTTTTGCTGGAGGCCTCAGGTTATGAACCTTCTCTTTAATTTCCAGATCTCTGATTGACACTGACGTTTTCCGTTACTAACCAAAATGCTCTGAAGCACTGCCTGTGTGAAGAGAGGCATCTGCCACAGCATATGGGACCTTGCTGGAACAGGGTTCCAGGTGTGATCGAAGATACCTCCATTTCAAACACTGATATGCTTTTTTCTGTCCCTGCATTTTAGGGTCTTTATGTCTTTGTAGTGTATTTTATCCTACACAATCAGCTTTGCTGTCCTGTGAAAGCGAGTTACACTGTGGACATGAATGGACATACAGCGGCCGGCTCTGCTTTCTTCACGCACGGCAGTGGCTTGCCGCCTGCTGGTGGAGAGATCAGCAAATCCACCCAGAACCTCATCAGCGCCATGGAGGAGGTAACTGTGGTCCATCCTCCTTACCCTGGGTATTATAAGTGTAATGGAGATTTAAGTGGAACACACAGGAATGCAATAACCACTTGCTAATGCTATTGTTCTGTTTTGTTTTTTGAAATTCTGCATGATTTTGATTTTGTTTTCATCATTCTTATCCTTAGCCATGGTAATGTTCTTAGGACTTAAAATTGCCTGGTAATATCATCTAGAGATATTTTTCAACTTGAATCTGCAGTTTAGTATAGTTACTGGTTACAGTGCTATGAAGTTAATTCTTTCAGTTTACTCTAGGTCTTGGATGAGTTTTAAGTCTCTAATTTTCCAAAGTGATGCTGTGCCTAATTTCTGCAAAATTGCAGAGGTGATATTCAATCAGTTGGAACTGGAATGTTTCTCATATCTCCTTTTCAAAAATACTGATATAATTGGATTAAAATGTTTTAACGTAATGAGTCAGTTCTAGCAATGGTTTTGGTGGAAACCAGAGGGCCTGGCTTCCTGCTGCTATGAACTGTTTTGCTCATTTCTCTGTCTGCTTGACTATAGGTTTGTCTGGATGCTAATGCTTCTCAGTGTTAAATTTCTTGGGCTTCTCATCTTCTCATGTGAAGTGATGCCTGACTGCCCAGCTTACTGGGCAGCATGACTTCCCGGCTCCACGTGGTAGACACTCAAAATGCAGTGTGCAGAGTCATGGATGAACAGTGACCCTCCTCCCCACCAAATCTGTTTCGAATGTCCTGAAATACACTTTTTTTCCTTAGAGTTCAGCATTTTGACTTTTCATCACAATTAGGGAGGAAATAGATTCTCAAAAAATCCTCTTTTTCATGAACTGAAATTCTGTCTTTTAGCTCCACTTTAAAATTGTGGCAGATGTAATTTTACAAAGATATTATCAAAACTGTTGGGCTGCACACCAGCACATTCAAAGTCTGACAGCTTACTTAGAAGCTTGTGTTGGGTTATAGAAGGAAAAGGCGGGGTCTAGTAGAGGAAGTGGCAGCGATAAGAATGAGTAGGAATGTTTTGACTGGAACCTTTCAGTGCTTTAATTTAAGCTTTTCCATACTGGAGGCCAGTGTGCAGAAACAGGGAAAATAGGGAAATGTTAACTTTTGGAACCAGCTAGGCCATGCATGAGGTTAAATGACTTGTAATCAAATTCTGGGCTTTTTCTTCTTTTTTTTTTTTTTTTTCTCCTCCCTTTGGTTCACTAGAGAAATCACAGAATACTTGACTATAGATATCCTTCCCTCAAGTACAGCTCTGGTCATAGGTTCTAATTTATTATCTCAAGAAAGGATCCTAAATAATGATGTAAATTACATGTATACTGGAGTTTTCCTTACTGTACTCATGTGTCTCTCTAAACTTGTTAAAGGTGCCAGCAGACTGGGAGAGGGCTTCCTTGCAGCCTGCCAGTCAAGCTGGTGCTGCCTTTACACCGAGTCCACAAAATGGCAATGTCTTCCACCCTTCTGGAGGATTTAGTAGCAGCTCACTGGTTGCTGATGAGGAATCACAGGAATTTGATGACCTAATATTTGCTTTAAAGACTGGTGAGTGATACTTCTCATTTCTTGAAGACTGCCCTGTTCTTCATTCTAACAATGTCACCATTCCATGAGATTCGGTTGCTGTTGATGTAATCTAATTACCAGTGAAAATCTAAAGCAAAATTGTTTTGGCTTCAATTATTATTCCATGAACTAAAAATACTGTGCAGACTATTTAAAATAATAAAGAAAAATAATCTGAAAAAAATACCATTTGAGTCATGATGATAAGCAGACCTGCAGAAAGTAGCAGGCTTGAACACTTTTCCGTGAATACTTAAATACTAACTTACTGCCTCCACCAAGCCGTTAGTATCTTATGTTCCTTTTTTTTAAATGTATACATGTGGTATATATCTTGTATATGTCTTTATTACATGTGTATTTATTATTTTAGAATTCCTGATGCTCTCCAAAAGTGTAGAAAAAAATATTTATATTTTTCCATGCCAGATACACATTTAGGCTTGAAAGAATAGTCTACCCTAGAAAGATAAACTCATAAGCTTCAGCCCAAGCACAGCAGACAACTGTGATTAGCTCACAAAGCTGCTGGAGAATAGAAGAGAGGGAGGCCACCCTAGGTGCCCACACTCAAGCTATGCTTGTAAAACAAATCATTTCTCATCAGATTCTTCTCAATCCCCCTGGAGTTCAAGTCTTCAAAATCCCAGTCTTTGCCTTCAGGGTTCTCAGCTAAGTATTGCTCATCTTCTCTCTCACCAATGCCCACCAGCAAAACTTTAGGTCATTGAAATGATGATAGAGGTGATAATATAAATTGATAGCCATGGCATGGCTTTAGGTGGAATAAATGAACACCTGATAACAGATGACAAGGTAAAAGAATGTCACCTTGTAAGATCTAGCTCACACTACCCAAGCCCACAGCCCCAGGCTCCAGGAGGAATACAAAGGGATGGGCTTGGTAAGGTACTTAGACACATGACTGGAGGCCATTTGCTTTATCTTTTGGAATATCATGGAGCCTTCGAGAGGACAAGGTCAAGATATTGACTAAATTAGCAGGTGAAAGTGCTCTGACTGCTTGCTGCTAATTTCAGGAGTTATCTTTCCTTCAGTGATGTCACTGGAAAAGGTCAAACTCCGTGAAAGACTGAGAATTTTGCTAATGGAGGAACCATTTTTTTCATACTACTCCATTTCCAAGGACTGTTTCCATTGCAGAAAGCTCTTTTGATTGAGAAGATAATTGGACAGTAAATAACTGAACTAGTGCTAGGAAAAAACGATTTTTTACATTGTCACAGAATTTGTATTTTTCTATTATTTTACCTGGATATTTTGAAACCTGCGTATACTTGGTTTGCAATCCGCTGCTATATAATAAAATCTTAAAGGTTTGGGGCAAGACTTTCAAACCTGGATGCATAAACATAGATTTGTAAACCCTTTAAGTACCCAGGTATGTAGCTTTGACTTTATCATTTTCCAGTTTCTGAATATCTTAAGGAAAACCGCGTAATTCAGAATATTTTTAATAAGATATGAAGATTACAGCTCAGTTGATACTGGTTGGCCTATTTATTGCATTAAACACTCCACAGTGTGTGGAAAGCTAAGCCTTAAATCATGTATAATCATGTCAAAGACCAGTCTAGCAGTTAAACTTCATGGCTGATACAATTTAACAAAACCTGATACAGCATTTAATGTTTTTTTTAATAAATCTTCAAGTTCTATCCTTAGTTAGTGTCTGTCCTGTTAGAAGAAGTAGATCTAAAACCAGCTTCATTTTTTTTCCGAAATTTTTGTGAATACCATTTGTATTTATTTATTAATAATTTGCTATAATTTGTTCTAACAAGCCTTTTGAATGAGGAGGGTTTTAAGCAGGCACTCGGGCCTGATTTGAGAGGACATTTTGGATTGCATTACTGGTGCAAGCATCACCCGCAGCATTGACTCTTGTGCCCAAAGCCTGCTCTCAGCTGTGTCAGACGGGAGGAAGGGATTATCTCTAAACTCAACCAGTGCTCCTCTCCAGTGCTCCACTCTGGTTCTGGCCTCATGTGTGTCTGAACAAGCCAGACTGAAGGGGGAGAGTTGTGGCTAGAGCAACTCTAACCACCAAAGTGAATGTTTGTTAGTTACTGCCTCCAATACAGCTCAACTGTAGCTCACCAAATAAAGTGAAAAAAAAGAAGTGCTTTTTACTAAAAATAAAAAAACAGAGTTTTGTTTTGGTTTTGTTTTTTAATAGCCACATCTGCTTTTCAATCCAGTTCAGTGGCTTTTAAAGGAATCAAAGTGCCCCTGATACAAAGGAGGGAAGTGTATGGACACAATTAAAAGTGGTAAAAGGTGATAGAAAGTGGGATTTCTTCACGATTTGTACAGTATAAGCCTTTGTTGTTTAAGTGTTTGCTGAACTGTAGTCAAGAGTTCTTCCTCTTTCTCCTCTCTCGTTCTCCCTATGTCTCTTCCTTTACCGCTTCTCTCCACTCCAACAGTTTGGTGCCTTTATCCAGCTCACCTGGTGAAGGGAACCAGTATCAGCTCAAAGACACTAAATGGGAGTCAGCAACCAAGCGCCCAGCAGCTGTTTTCCTAAGTGGGCTGAAATGTTTAGGCAGTTGAGTGGCCTCTTGCTGCCTTCTCTTCAGGGGACACTGTTAGTCCTCTACTTCATGTAGTGCTTCTCAGCCTTTTAAGGTGGGACTTTATTCCAGTAGATTGAGAATTCTTTCATCCCAGCTCCTGGGAGAGTAGATGGAAGGTGATTTGTACTACATTAGCTGTTTTTATCACCTCTGAAACTGCAAGGTGTTGCTTCAGGTTACAGTGGCAAAATAGGAAAGCTGGTTCTGTTACTGCTCGAGTTTTACCTGTGGTAACCAGAAGCAGAAACCTTCATTCTTTGTCATTCCCTAAAACTGTCAATCTATAACTGAGCTCTGTTTTAGCTATGTTAAAACATTAGCTCCTAATCTAGAGGTTGGCTGAGGACCCACACTAATTAGCAGAGGGATATGCAGAAATGTCTTTATGCCTTTTTTACACTTCATCTGTCCTTTGTGCTAATGTAATTTGGAGCAGTCTGAGGTTTTCTTTATGCTCATGGTCTGTAGCCCTGAGGCTTAATCTGGCAGCCAGGATCAGTGAAAATTAGGGTATAATTCGTGGATCTGTTTTGCTGTCAGCAAAGCTAAAATCTCATTCCTGCCCTCATGCCCCACCCTTGCAATGCAGTTCCCCACTCTCAGTGACATTAATGCATTCATGGCTGTAAACCAAATGACTGAAACGATGCAGGCTGCAAAAATCAGGCCTGCACAGCATTTTGTTTTCCCTAAACTTGCAGCAGTTTGGTACGTTACCACTTGCAGTGCCAATGTGCAAATAGCTGCGTTGGCACAGCTGGCCTTATTGCTAAAGAAATGTGTCGTAGAACTATGCACTTAGCCCTTAGGTTCGTAATCATTAATACTAGGTCTAATTACAGATTAACCAGAAATGCAGACTGCATCAGGTGAGGCACCCAAATACATTTCTGGCAAATTTGCTGGGTAAAAAATGTATAGTTTATTGTGTTTTCTTGGCCAGCCTTTATGCTTGCTTTATGCAAACTTCACATCATATGGATGCAGCATTTTTATTTGGTGCCAGAAATCCAAAAGCTGGACTTCCTGTGTCATAAAACTCTGGCCTCTGACTTCACTACCAATGAATTCCTCCTTTCCATCAAATATGTTCATTCCCATATAGAAAGAAATAGTTAGGATTCATTGTGCCAAAAGCATGTAACTCTATTATGCTGCGATAAGCCTTTGGAAAGTTAGTCAGCTCCGAGGAAGTTTGTATGAAGGAAATTGTATAATATTACTGCAGGAAAGAAAATCTAGGGATATGGTCTGCCTATTGATACATGCTAAAACTTTTCTTTTTTTTTAGTTCAACTTAGAAGATTTACTTTATTTCATTTATGGCTTTTAAAATGAATTAAAAGCTTGGCTTCTACCCTTTCCTGGGAAAGGGTAATTATTTACTAATTAGGTATTGCTAATTGCTCCAGTTAACTTTAAAAAATGATGTTACTTTGGACTAGATTTCATTTGCCCCTGTGATTTCTTTTGTAAGCTTTATATTACTAGACAATTTAATGCAACTCTCACCTTCCAGATCGACATCAGAGTTGTATGTGGGTGCCAGTAATTTAGACTAAATCCCACTATAAAAGTGATTCCTGGTTAGTAAGAACTAAGAACTCTTAAATGTTGGATAGATTTCAATAGTTAAAAAGGGATCCAGTTGAACAAAAATTGGTAGAATCTGTCCAAAGCAGCAAGCTGCCCAAGCTGCACTCCGAGACTGGGAGGCAAGTCTTACTCTGTCACAGAACAGATCAGTGCTGGATGGTGACAAAGTGCTGGATTCCCGCCTGCGCCCTGTTACTTCACCCCATTCTGAAGCAGCATTCACAGAATCAGGGGAAGAAGGGTAGCCAGCCCGTTATTCAGTCCTGCTCTCATTTGTGATTCCTCACAAATTTGCTAACATCTGGATGTTGGACGTGATTCTGTAAGATCCAGGAAGCATTTCTAGTCAAATCTGAACTTTTCTCTTGTAAGTCTGGATGTTACTGCTGTCATTTCTGTAGGGTCAAGGCTGTAACGGAAGAAATAAATTTTGTCTATGTAGCGTATTAATTTTATGTCTAATACATTTTACACATGCAATACAATTCAGGAGTGCCTTAGAAAGTAAGATGTAAGTGCTCATGAGATAAAAAAAAATCCCTAGAAGTGTGAGTACTGTAATTACAAAGCAATCTCCATCTCCCTTAAAATGTTGTAGTGCAAATTTGTGATTAAATTATCAATTAAATTGTTATCACAGAATCACTTAATTGATAAAAACTGGAGTTCCCTGTATATCAGAATGTGCTGATTAAGGATTGCAACCAGTAGATGTCACTGGAGGGATCTTGCTCATTTTGCAAAGCAAGCCATGACTTTCAATTTATAGCTAGTCCTTTGATACAAAAGGAAGGAAGAAAAGGCCGCATTTTCTTTTGTACTCTTCTTAACATAATTGCTTCATAAATTGTGGAAAAAATAGCACTCTTGGCTACTTACCCACCATCCACCTACTTTTTTGGACATGCCTGTGTTTAAAATTCTGCTGTGATCTGGGAACAAGCTGGACCTATGAACTCTGTGAAACAGCACCATGTAAACAGTCCTACCCTTCCTGCTCTGCCAGTTGTTTGGTAGTTTAGTATCCTGGTTACATTTCAGTTTTCATTCCTAAAAAGGATCCGCTCTTAAATACTTGCCCATGCATCAGCAGAAGGAGGCTGTTGTAAAGCCAAGGTAGACCACTTCAACCTCAGGTGTATCAAGTTCCTGATAAGAACCTCCTTAGCCCCCCAGAATCACCTCTAACTTTGCACAAAGCATGCGCGTGTGTGACATTCAGGAATATGTGTCATACCACACCAGATTAGTCTGAGGTCTCCTGTATCTCATCTTTGTACAGTGACCAGCACTAGATTCCTCAAAGAAGCCCATACTAAACAACTGCAGTGTAATCACCAGCAAGAGAAGTATCTTTCTTACTCTGGCATTTGAAGCATGGTTGTTTGGGGATATATACAAAGAAAATTTTGTATAATATAGTTATAAATATTTTCAGTCATTTTATGTTTTTCCTTTTTGAAATTCATACCATTTGTAGCCTAAATAAAAGTTTGGGGCATAAGTTTCAATGCTAATGATGCTATATAAGAAATATTTTATATTTTTTCATTTAAAGTATCTCATTTACTTCACAAATATTACCTTATTGTTCTGTCATCAAATGGTAAATATAATAGTCTGATTTACCTTCTCTATTACCATTCCTTCACTCATGTTTCTATACTAAAACGAACAGTTTGAGAAAGGTTAAAAAAAAGCAATAATTTCCTGATGCAATTGCTGTTTTTCCTAGGACTTTCAAACAGTTTAGTCATTAGGATCATGATTCAAAGAAAAGCTCAAAAATGCATGTAACTTTATAGATGAGCAAGTATCGCAAGACAGCAATTATGTCTTGCTTGTTGTCAGTAAGCTCATAGGTAAGAATCTTTCTGTCTTTTTTATGATATCTCTGTCCATCAGGTAACTCTGTACTCTTGTCATATCTGACAGTAATCCCTGGTCTCTAAAGACCTTGGGTCATACAGACCCAACAGCATGTCTAAACTAGAAGTTGTGAATGAATCCAATATCATTTCACCTACCTGAACTCCAGACTTGGATGTGAGAAGGATCATGGTGCAGAAATCCCACTTTTTGCCTGGATGCGACACGCTGTGTTCGTGCAGCAGTGCTGATGAGTTAAGGGCCTCGTACCTGGACTACTGCCAGATCTATTCTGGAAAGGCTGCAGAGTTCTGTGGAGTGGAAAGTCTTATGCAGGCCTCCACTAGCTTGAGGCTCTTTCCACTAAACTCTGTTTCACTGTAGTTATGCCCCCTGGGTCTCTCTCTTACCTGCTCCAACCTTGCAGCTTTTTCTATTTTCTAAACCCATCTCCACATTCAAGATTTCAACCTCACTTCCTACAGCAAGTGAGCATCCTCATTCCCTTCCACCATTCCACCCTTCTAACTTCTTTTCCACTCTGCAGGAGGAAAATGATGAAAAAATTAATAGAAGTGGAGCAATTGGAGGAATAAAAAATTATGAGGTAGCTCCCAAAGCTGAAATTTCTTTTTGCCAAACAAGCCAAAGCCTGGCGCATCAACTAAGAGGGAAAGAACCAATTCCACTGTACAGCTGATAGGAATTTCTGAGGAATCTTTTTAATATGAAAGTGTAAATCCTTGCCTGTCCCAGTATACCATGCTCAAGGCCTGTTGAGTCAAATGTCATTGCTTTGTAACTCCACTGAGCTGAATGTAGCAACAGATCAGATACTTTTCTCCAAATGGAATAACTTTCTTTGCTTTTGGCTATTTGTAGATGACATTGCTGGAAGATCATATCTGACATTAGTCTGCTTTGAAACCACGCCTAGTTACATTGATGTGCATTTCTGAATAAATCTGAAGCCCAAGTAATACCTAACAAGAGCTTTTAATTTTGTTTTTAATTTACTCTACAATGAAAACACAGAAGATGCTAGAGCACACTGAAGTTTATACTCTCAACAGGTACTCTGTGAAAAGTAATGTGAAAAATGCACATTTCAGAAAATGAAGTAGAGGATTATATACCTTCACATGAATAATCCAACTGCAAAAGTACAAGGAGGCAACTTGCTAGCAGTACTCTTCGGGCAGAAGGATGGACAAGGTGGCCTTTTGAGGTCTATTCCAGATATGTCTTGGAAGTTTCCGTAAGCCCAAGTCTCGTATTCCCTCAGAACAGAAGAAAAGCACAATACACGAGCCTGAGCCAAAAATGGCTTTAGACAGCGTCCTTTCTCATGTTGAAATTACAATCCTATTAAAACAACTGGAATTACACTTTAACAAGGAAATTATATGATTAAAAATTCTTTGCAAATAAATTCTTGGAAATAGCAAATTTTAACAGTCAGACCAAGAACCCAGCCTAAACCGGGCCTTGCTTTACACTTTTGTGATTTTAAGGCAACCTCTGAATAGCTATTGTGCCGTTACTGAGACAATGAAAATGACTGACAGTGGAAGTATGAAAATGTGTATCTGGATGGTACAAAACTACGTCACTTGGAGTTACAGACTGTGAATTCAGAGTTGTTGACCAAGAGGGAAAACGTGCTATATTCTTGTGGGGAAGGGAAGAATTTCAATAATGCAAATGAAGCCGAGCAGCTACGTACCAGGAAGCAGAATCAGCATTTCTGTGCTTCTCACTGAT
>VWPW01017757.1:0-14433 GCA_013389825.1 Crypturellus undulatus | reverse complement strand
GGCCAGCGACGGGCGTCTTCACTGATGAACAACTCTATACTCACTAAACTGACCTTTATGGATCCCATTTTGAGATTTTATTATACAGAGTGGTTAGATGTGTTTTGTCCATGTATTCTACTATAAGATGGTTTTAGAAATTAGGACAATACTGAAAAGCTTAAGATTCTTGTACATCTGTTAATGTTTCTGCAGCACGTTAGGAATGGCCAGAAACAGAGCCTAAAATGAAAATACTTCCTGTCTAGGGCCCATTAAAACTCAACATTTTGCTTCTGTAAAACAATAACTGACTCCATACCAGTTTACATATGGGATATCAATTTTGCGTATTAAAATCTGAAATGTACTGGCCACTCAAGCTTTTATTTCATTTTTTTTGTATGGTCTCCTTCTAGTAGAAATGGTAATTAGCTTTCTCACCAGGTGTGAGAGCTAAAATATACTTGACTGTTGATGAGGATATAAATCCACTTCAAACATGCAAATAATATGCTACTATACATTAAGGAAAAAAATACTAATATGGTTGCTGGTGTATAATTTGGGACTACCTTGTGCAATTCTTTTGGAGATACTAGAAACTTATTTATAGCTTACTGAGGAAAACAATGTAATTAGAAAAACATTCCTATAATACTGGAAGTGACTTGTTAGGAGACAGCTCANTTTTTTTTTTTTTTTTTTTGTGGTTGAATGACTACCTAATTTCTTCATGGAAAGTTGAGTATTCAGGGGGCACTTGAGTGTTCAGCGGACACTTGTTAGGAGACAGCTCAAATCCTTTTTATCTGAGGACAGACTCAATGAGAGAGATGATTATTTTTTCTCAGCAAGGAAACTATGCCTCTGGATTTCAGAACTGGGACTCTTATCCTTGATTGCAGGCCAACAACTTATGAGCATAAATACTGCATAGTGAACCAGCACATGCTTACATGTAAAACCCAGAGGGTTGCCTAGACATAGATGTCTAGTGTAATTTGAGATGCCCCATTGAGATTCACCATCCTTCCATCTGCTGCCCCATAGGTCCTGTGTTGCATCTTACAGACCAGCAAGAAAGGCATTTCAGGGTACCTTAACTGACACAAGAACATCCGTATTTTGGCAACTGAATCCTACTCGAAGATGCGATCCATGTTATTGGACTCTAGCTGTGGGATTCAGTTTGAGAGGAGAAAATGTATGTGCAAGCATTTGTGTGAAAATGTGTGGTCATAAAAGGTATCTAAGCTCTCATTTCAGCCAGTAGAGCCTGAAGAGCAGTTCAGTTCACTATAAAAGTGACCCTAAAATTGATGCTAGATTACAGGTTAGCTCAATTGCTCTTTTGGCTCCATGAGCTGTATTTACTAGATCCCCTTTGTCTAACATGTGAGCCTTGACACCCAGGGTATCTGTATATACTTTCATGTAGACACCTAAAAATAAATGTTTTAATCCTGAATTGAATCCTGTCCTAGATATTCACTCTTAGAAGTTAAAATCTGAGCTACTCACGCCAGGGTCTTTCATAGTGCATGGAAATTTTAGATCCATTTTAGAGTTCTGCTTTTGATTAGATGAACTGCATGCCAGCAATACCTACTTCCTGCCTTTTACTATAAAGGGACCCTGGGATGACTAGCTCAGTTGTTAATATCGACTAGTTCCTGAAATTTATCATGTCAGCAGTTCACTCAGTTTCTCTGTCGTTAGTATTGCTCACCATCTTAAGTTTAATAGCAGTTTTAAAATTGCTGATATGCCAAAATGTAGAATATGAAGAGTTGAAATATTTCTCTTCAACACCAAATTTGCAAGACCAATTCTATTAATGTCATTTATAAATTAAAAATATAAACTAGAAAATAAAACATCTCCTAATCTTGTTGACAATTGAAATATTTTCTATTAACTTAAGAAAAAGGAGAAAATGAGAAAATTATGATGGATTAATACTCTGGTGAGTGAGAGATATGTAGAGCTCATCCATGTAACTCATAAAGATATGAAACCACATCACTAAGTGCTTTGTATTTTAATATTCTAGCTGTGCTTGCTTACTAGGATTTCTGTTCTTCTGTTTTCACTAGTAACAACCAACTGACAATACTAAAAAAAAAAAGTAAAATGATTGCTAATGGATATAGTTAAAATTGGTACATACTTACACAGAAGAGGGGGATTGTCACTGTATTTTTCTCACCTCAAAGGACAGAAGGGGTTGAACTTTCAGAAAAAAAAGGATCTATTCCAGATTTTGTGTCTGTGTTCTGTAAGACAGTAAATAATTTAAAAGTTTACCACAGCAATGGGAATATTTTCTTACATCATCAATAGTGTTTATGTGTATCTTTGCATGCACAATTTAGTCTACTTTTAAGAATCTTCCTGAATCAGGAGTCTCTGTGATTACTCCAGTTGAGTCCCCTGAAAATGGAGACAACCTAAAACCATTAGACACTTGAAAATTTAAGTTGACATAGGTAAATATTATTTGATATTTTTCATATGTATTTAGGGTTTTAGCAAGATAACTACAATGTTATGTTAATAGGGAAGTTCTCAGTGGCTATGATTTGACAAGAGGGTTTCCATAAAGCATAAAAAATGTATAGGTTAAATTTTATTACATTTCCCCACAGAGCCAGCAGTGAAAACATTCCAGAATTCTAATGTTGTATCTGAAGCAGAACTGGAAGGCTTTTAGAGATGAACCAGTCTGATTTACCTTTCTATGTAAGACAAAATGTAAGAAATAAAGAGTGTGTATTGTTACAAGTAATGCAGATTAAGAGAAATAATTCAGCATCTAAAATATCATTTAAAGCATAGGCAAGGAGAGATTTTTAAAAACTACTATAGGACATAGCTAGTGTGAATTGGCAGATCTCCACTGATGGCACTGGAACTTTGCCGATTTCATCAGCTGAGGATGAGTTTATATAAGTTTTAACTTCGCAGCATCCCTTAAAGCATCAGGAATAAGATGCCATAGTGACTCAGGAAATCAAGCCAAGATAAAATAATTATTAAAAAATAAATGAGAACTGTTCTTTAGTGCAATACAGTTTTATTTTGAATAGCATTTCATACAAATTCATCCCAAGATACTTTACAAAAAAAAGACATAAATAATACAATTATGTGGTTTAATAATAAATAATAGATTAAAAGTTCTTATATTCGTGGGACAAAAGAATGCAAGGATGCTAGCTTAAGTCATAGAAGAGGAAATATGTGACCCAAAATCTGAATGAAAGAAAAGAAGTTTTCCTGACTGAAGCCTTATACTCAGGAGAAAATTAAGCAGCGATATAAGATATGCTATAGATGGGCCATTACATAATCACTTGGAAGTGAATTTCTTCCGAAGGTGTGATAATGAAGGCTCATTATTATAGGACTGAGATGTTAATATTTGTAAGAGAATAGAATGCAACTAAAAATGTGATCATGTCATTCTTCCTTTGTTTAGTATTTTAGGCATTTACTTTTCATTTTTCTAGTGGATAATATCAATAGCATGTTGAATAACAAAGCGACAGTGCCACATTATTCCCTACTCATTTGAAATATAGCAGAGTACTTCTTCCAAATGGTTCCATACCCAGAGAAGAATGAATGGACAGACACAGACATTGTGTCTACTGGATTAGGGGTCATGAGTCACAGTAACGCATGCTTTGGTACAGCCAAGGCTGTACCAAAAAGCTATTCAACATAAAATAGTGGGAAATGTGGAAAATTTCTCTTTATATATATATATATATACATATAGTCATTTCTTTGTGTGTGTGTGTGTGTGTACTTTTAAATGCATTAGATTGAAGGGAAAACTATCATTCATTCTGTAATGAAATAAAACTATGAAATAAAACTATTTGAACCAGGAAATTTCTGATCAGCAGTTACAGAGCTATAAAGGTGATTATAATTTCTTAGTACTCTCAGTTTTTGACAATTTTTTGAGTACCTAGAATCTTTCGGAGCCTGACCTGAAAAGCCTCCATGCTGAACATCTGGGTAGCTTTGTATTTCTGTTATTCCTAAACCTGACTAGTGTCAAGAAAATTCCACTTGTTCTTCAAGAAGTTCCACCTACCATGAACCACTCCTCTTCCTTTCAGAAAGATCTTGAACAGATAGGTAAGCCTTAAAAATAACTTGCATGCCTGCTATACTGGGCTCAATACAAAAGGTTTTTCTTTAAAACTTCATGGTGCCAAGACTTTATTTGCGCTAGAAATCCTGCAGATAGAGCACTGAATGCAGGAGAATGGCTAAATTCTCTACTCTGTCCAAGAAGATTCAAGTGTGTATTTGCTAACTCTCTGGAGCATACCAGAGTACGGACTGCTCAGGCAATGGGAGTATTTTCAGGTCTTCCAATAAATCCTGTTCAATCTTAAAGAAAATAATAGAAGAATAGAGCATATTCTGTCTGAGTTCTGTCATGTTAAGCCACATATGTACCTTCATATAGGAAGAAGAGGATGGATGGCTGGCTCAGCCAGACAAAAATAATAATAAAAAAGGAGTGGGGCACTGTGCAGTGGGCAGTGGGAGCAGGGGAGAGGAAGAATGAGTCACCAATGGCATGGAAAGGAAAGGATTTTAAACTGCAATTGGTGACTTTAGGAAAAAGCCACTCTTCCTTATTGTTGGCTTTCGGCTAAACATAATGCTTTTTTCTAAACACTTTTCTAATCTTCTTCACTTTCTTCCTGCTTCATATGCTTCAGACCCTGACTCAAAGCTAGTGACTCATAAGATGAGTGAGGATCCTAAACAGGATGCGTTATTAGCATTGCAGTGCTTAACTCACTAATGTATATAGCTTTAAGCTAAAAACAAGTTGTATGGTTCATGTATTTATCCTTTGTTATGTTTGTGTCTGTGTTTTAACAGATGTTTTTATTACGCATCTTTCGAGATAGAGGTTTTGAAACATACCTTTCCTCTCAAGGCTGGAGGAGATAGGAAATTAATTGTGCAATGGAGACATATAGCCAAGGAGCTGCTAGAAGCAGACTGGGACATGCAGTGATGACAATGGGCCTAGGACATGATCGGGAGAAAAAGTGGTGAAAGGATTAGAGAATTGAGGGTGAAAGGACTAAAACAGACCAGAAAACATCATAGCAGGCTTGGTGGAAAGAGCTTTTATCATCACTCTCCAATGGCCTCCAGTGAGAGATACACACAGGACTGCCGGGTTTAGGTGCGGTATCTGCACAACTTCTTGCTGCTCTTGATCTAGCCATGCCATTCTTTTAGTACTATACTCTTGTCTCCAGTTACTAACATACCTAGTAACCCATTCTGAAGAATTTTCTGGTAATAAATCTCTCCCTTCCTTCCTTATTTTGCAAACTCAGTCTATCTTCCTGAGAATGGGAACTGGGGGTAGGGGGTGTGGAATGGTTTGTGACCAATTCATTTGAAGTTTTGTCAAACCTTATAATATATCAAATGTCTACAGGAAAAATGCAGAACTTCTGATTTCTAAAAATGGCATTAATTTTTTAAGGTACAAAAAGAACCTGGCTGTGAGAAATCATGCACTTTTTGAATACTGTGTTAGATTTTAATTTGCTTTTGGACATTCACCAGAAACTGGTGGAAGAACATCTTGTTTGAATTTGTGACTTGAAGAAATAGGCTATATGCTTAAAAACATCTTAGGGATCAGGCCAGCTACATACAAGGCTGCCACTTCCCTCCTCCAAGGCAAGCCAACCGTGTAAAATAAAATTTAAAAGTTCCAACATATAGGACTCCAAACAGCTTTCTGAAATCTTCTGAAATAGCGGATATATTTAGATAACAATATCAAAGATTAAAATATTATTCTATATACTAAAATTTGGCAATATCTGCATATATTAACTGTACAATATATATTTACATATATCAATAAGTCTATGGTAGATACACTTTACAGAGCAGGTTGAACTTTTTTCTTACAAACATAGGATGTTTGGTGACACTTCATATCAAATACCATGATTCGAACTAGTTAAATATTTTCACTAAAAAATGATTCACTGTCATATCATAATCTACAAACACCTACTTGAGGTAAGATGATAAAAGAAACAGAGAACTTTGAATGAAATATGCACAGAAAAAATATTTTAAACAGTTTGGTATGTCTCCAGATCTACTTTTTTCCTCCCTAAAACAATATAGAAATATTCAAAGGGTGGCATGAATCAGAGACAGCATTACTATACTTTTGGAAGTCCCACAAGTTTGAGGATGTCTCTCACCACCAGACGGTTTACACAGAGATTTTACCCAGTCTTTATATATATATTTTGGCAGGGCATGGCAAAGAATTTTCTTATTGCTTATAGCAATTAATATGAAGTTTGTAATATTAATGCCTAATTTTTAGTTTGGCCTACCTTCTTCTTCTAGGTGCCAAAGGAAAAAAACCAAGGAAAGTACACTTCTAACAGCAAAATACTGTACAAATGTATTTCAGATATGTTAACAGTGTTTCCTTTGAAGAAAAGCTGTTTTCCCTGTGGAAAAGACCTATTTCCCTGTTTGACAAACATTACTTTCCTATACCTGTTACTTCTGCTCATCTTAATGATTAGTTAGGAAGCTGAGAGAGTTCTTATTTGCATCTTTCTTCTATACCACGGCATTCTTGCCCAAGGAGAGTTAGAAACCTTGGTTAATATTAATGAAATGATTTGGGACCTGGATCAGCTCACTAACTTCTGCTGCCTGGGCAGTAATATTACTCCTCATTAAAGCTTGTGGAAGTTCATCTCACATTCAATTACAGATGCCTAAAAACTGTTTTCGAGGCAATCTATGCTCTGTAGACAAGACAAAAGGGGAGGAAAGGATCAGCTTTTCCCTCAGGATTTGCTGCTCTCTTTGCATATAATAGCGCCAGCCAGCTGGGAGATTTTGCTAAGTGACTTCTTGGTCAGAGAGATGTCATACTGAGAGATGATAAATGACTCTGGGCTTCTGCTGTATGATCTAGCAGAAATAATGCAATAGTCTCAAAGGAATATTGGAAGTTGTATCTGTAGCAGCTTCAGGGAAGCAGCAATATTTATATCAGTGTTATAAATTCTATACAAGTAAAAGGTCTTTTTTTTTTTTGAGGGCATAACATTTTGTACAGTTTCAAACCTTTTAAATATGAATCTAATGGGACTGCCTTTGCTGAGTGAAAGGCTGCAGGGGATGGAAGTTCAGGAGGAGGATAAGGAGCAGACAGGTCATATACAACTGATTCTGGTTGCTTTTTCATGCCTCAACTTGTGTTCTATTAGGAAGGTTGTCTGTAATCAATAAAATACATGATTCCTTTGTAAATACAATGTTTTAGAAACACATAACAAGGCAGAATCTTTTCTGAATGAAAATAAAAGGCAGCAAAAGGAATAAGGAAATTGAATTTAAATTCTGCTTTGAATCAGACATTTTGTTTTTCAAAAGCTGTAAAATTTCAAATCCTTTTGTTGCTGTTGTTCTAAATCTTTTTTATTTCTTTCTCAGACTCATTAAAGGCATAGATTGCCTTCATTTGCTGTCAGACTTTGTGAGAAAACATTCACTCACATTATGAAACATCACTTTGCAATCTCTTTTGGTTTTGGTTTCTGCCCCTGAAAAAATCAACACATGCAACGCAAAACATAATTACCACATATTTTGTACTATTAATGTTCTTCTTTTTCGTATGTATTAAGAAGGCAGAAATTGCTATGAAAAAGAAAAATCCTAAATTAACGTATGTTAAAACTTGGAAGCAATAATTTAAATTCTGGATTTTAATTGATTTTTCTGTCAAAACAGGAAGCTCACTCTTCTGTGATCCAACTTGGTCCACAAACATATTATTGGCAGATGGAGCATTATTTCTATGTGAAATTTTGGAAGAACTGAAGAATTCCTAGTGAAGTCTTCTGCATTGCGAAGGTATAATTAGTGTTATCTCTTGACCTGGCCAGCATTTTTTGTCTTGGAAAATGTAAGGTAGATGATGCCTTCTATAGCTTTTGTATTCACCTTAAACCTATTTAATATTATTAACTGCTTTGATATAGTGTAGAAACATTGGTTAGAAAGTACTTTCAGATAAGAAAAATAAACTAAAAATCTGTCTTTTCAGAGGATATAAAGAGCTATAGCTTCACTGATCTGCTTGATACAGTGCCGAGAACCACCACTGCAAGATGGAAAGCACAACACTTCAATATGAAGCAGATGCTACTCGCTTTAATATCAGAAGGCAGTTATATTTATACAGTAGACGTGAAGCGGCACGAGCGCATTCTCTGTCCATGCAATTAATGATTAGTTAATGAGTTCATTCATGCGGTTAGCACGCGGATGCTTTCAACTTATGATTGGCTCTTGCCTTGTGTGCCTCTTGTCACACACCTGTGCTTGTTTTCCTTCTCTGGTATTCATTGTTGTTCCTTCTTTATGGCTTTCTGGTCGGCATGTTTCCTGCTTATTGCTAACAAGGCTAATAAGGCTAACAAGGCTCTTATTTCCTTATCGCATTGTTCCCTGGCAACGTTATTTCAGCCTTTCATAATCATGCAATACCGCCAAGGCTCCCACAATACAGAAAAATATATGGCTCTCCACATTAATGGCCATTTTTGTCCAGCGTTGTTCACCTTGAAGACTGGTGATGCATCTGCTACAGCTAAAAGATGGAATTGCTTTGCACAATTCAGTTTCTTTCTTAAGATTTCCCAAATGTTCATCATCGCCGAGGCATTGCTCATGTAGATTAAGCTTCCTCTGTTGAATCTGGTCATGACTTCATTTGCAGGTTTAGCAAACAGGTCAGAACTATGTCATGCTCACCATGCTGAAGACAGCCAGCTCCATGCCCATGTGACCTGTCAAAGCACTCTTGTCTAAGAACATGCTTTTACTTTGGTAGTAAAATAATCACCTTTGTTTAATTTAAATAATATTTTTTAAAAAATAGATTATTTTAATTGAAGTTCTAAAGATTTTTTGAAGTGGTACCATTACTTTTGCTTTTAAAACATACAATTTAAGAGTTTATTTACAGAATGGCCTAGCTGCTTTTGACATTTAAAATAATAAGTACCTATTAGGCCAAGGTTTAAAAACAATATGCTGAGCACAAAGAACAATGATTTCAATGACATTTTGTGTGGAGTTTGAACAGAGAGGCTGAATACACACTTTCAATGGCTGGATAGAAATGACATACCATAATGGCTCCAAAGGAGCTGTTATAATCTACCCAGTCAATGATCCATGAACTAAGAAGGATTTACTCAATTTGAAACCAATACCTTCTACCATGTTAAAAAATAAACAAGCATATTCTACTATGCTCTACTGATCCACATGGAAATTTCATTCTTATTCACTGGTAGCACACTTAGCTTCTGCCTTGTCCTTTTAGTGCTCTCTAGTCTGGATTCTGCAAAGAAATGCTGATGGACTGATTAGGAAGAAATGTGTTAGTCTGTCTTGAGATAAACAATGGAAGTATTTTCAGCTCTTAAAAACAAGGGTGGGATATCTGTAAACAAATGCACTTACTAGTGATTTTAAAAGAATGAGTTTCCATATCCAGCTAAATTACAGGTAGAGAGAACAGCTGCTTATATATTTTATCCATTAGTTTTTCTCCATATCTGTGAGGGCAGATTTAGCAACTAATTCTTCTTTAAAAAGCAGTTTTGAAAGGAAAAGCTACACATGTCTTTGATGTGCAAAGATGAGGTAGTAATAGGGAACATACATGTGTATAATTAGAAATAATATAAACAATCCTGTGGAAAATCTCTAGGAAACCAAAATAATCCATGCAGATGGATAATGACAGAAAAGGTCTTCTACATGACAATGAACCAATGAACAAAGGGGAAACCCTTTGTTTTAAAAACATAAATATAAGGGAAAAAATCTCTATTTAACTGAATTAGTGTCAGAAGAAAACCAGCCAGCCTTACAGCAATGGATATCCCATGCCTTAAGATATGAAGAATCTGAAGATTCCAAACTTGTGAAATTATCCTCCTATGACAGGAGATTGATATTCATAATGTTTTCCCTTAAAAGTACTCCTGCATGTAACTTTAAAACATGGCTATTTCGTAGGAATAAAGCTTGAAAGATACTAAACATAATAGTAAAAGACCAAGATATATGCTAACAAAACAGTTGAATATAACCTCTTTTTTGTCTGTATCTTGTACTAGGAATGTTCTAAAAATGCTAAGCAGTCATGATATTACCAGCTCATTCTCTGAATAATAATAACCTTGAATGATGACAAGATTATCATATACATACAGTTTTTATGAAAAATATTTTTCTTGAAAATGGAATTCTTCATGTCTGATTTTAAATGATCAAAACTTTGATATATAGTCTAAGCTATCACCAAAGCTTCCTGAAAGTTAATGGAGAAAAATACACATCTCCAGAGATAATTCATTAAGTCTGTTTTAGACTTGTGACTAGGGCTGTGAGAAATTGCTTCCTAAAGGTATCTTTCTGTTTCTTCTAACTTTATGCTTGAAAAGATGACTATCACAGAAGATGCCTAAAATTTATTTGGTTAAATGTAGATATTAAATTTAAAATCTTGTTGTGGGCAAAAAATGGAGCACATCATATATTTGGAGGAAAGTTTTTTTTTTTTTTTTTTGAGCAATTAAATGTTTTAACAGCATAATAGTCCAAATCACTAGTACAATTACATAAGAATGATACGGTGCATTTTAGGTCAAAGTTCTGACATTTGTCATGTGTATCTAGAATACATATTGTTGGGGGTTAAGAAGGTTAGGGGCTATAGGTCCCATAGGGATGTATTGCAACCTTTCAATGACACCGGTTATGGGCCTGCGCAGTAGGTGCCTGTACAGGGGGGTACCGGTGCCCCCTGTACGACCCCTGCAGGCTGCGCATGAGCAGTCAGGCCCGGAGGCCTGACTGCCCAGAGTCCAGCACCTTCGAGAAGGTGCTGGAACCCCAAAGGTGGGGGCTTGGTGCTCCACAGGTGGGGGCCAGGAGCGGCTTGCCGCTCCTGGCCGCCCGCCCAGCGACACCAACCAGCCAATCCCTATCCGCTCCTATCTTTCTCCTCCCATTCTCCTCCCACTTTCCGCCCCTTCCCAAACCTATATAAAACCATGTTTTCCATTAATAAAGGTTCCTTGGTTCCTGGTCGTTTGGTGTGTTGGTAGTTATTGTGTATCGAGTGTCAGTGCGGTAGAGCGGCTGACAGACCAGGCCCTCAGCTCCGCCCCGTATCGGGTATAAGGAGTTATAGGAGGGAGAGGTGTGGCGCACCCAAGGGTCACACCTATTGGGGTATTCAAGACCTACCTGAGGAGAAGAAAAGAAGGACAGGAGTGGCAGCTGATCTCCCCTCCAGCTGCAGCTGCCTGTGAGTACAGGGAGGCCTCATCCCTGGGTGGCTGGGAGGCCAGAGGCTTGGCTGCGTACAAGCGTGCCAGCCAAAAAAGGACACGCAGTCGGATCATCGGGGACCGGCTCGGTTCGTGCCGCGCTGCCCATAGATTTTGGTGACCCCGACGTGATTGGCGGGAGCACGCGAGCGGGATTGCTGCGGGACAGGCCACGCGTGCGGCTGGTCAGCGATCCCGATAAGCCAATCCATTCGGGCTTCACCGGACTCTGGGACCTCGCGTTTGGGGACAGCGGCAGCAGCACGGGACAGGCGGCGCGACGCTGGTCGCTGCGGGCCGTGGCAAACGCGGGCTGGATCGCGCCCCAGCAGGGTTACCAGAGCGGCCTCCATTTTACACCTTTTGCCACCGCTGCGAGAGCCCGGATTTCATTTTGCTCCGGAGAGATGGGATCCTGCGTTTCTCGCCAGAGCAGCCTCAGGTTAGGGGGCCCCTTTAGGGTGGTGGGACCCGAACTCCTGGGTAGCCTTCCCTGTGGGGGGGGCGTGCGGAACCCTCAGGAGCAGTCGCACGTGGGTACGGGGTATCAGGCGTGCGGCTTTGCCACCCTTAGGTTTGTGTCCTTTGGGGATCGGCGTCCCTGGCTAGCACTGGACCCAGGGCCAGGGTGTGGGTGCGCCGGGGTCCGGTCTGGGGGGGTATCTCCCCAGACGCCAGCGGTAGAAAAACCGAACCCGGGATAGGGCCCGCTGAGAGGTGACCACCGCCGGCTACTCTTAGGGAGCTCGCCCATATTGGGATTGGATTCCCTTTATATTCACTATGTGAAACGTTATTATTTAATCCCGATTATCCCCAACGGGGAGACTTGGCTGCCCGGCCCCAAAGGGGTCTGAGGCAGAACAAAAGTTAAAACCCAAACGGCGCGCGTGTGGCGCCCGAAGAGGGGGGGGGCAGCCAGGGGTCTCTCTCAGTAGACGGGCCTGCCTCAAAAGCCGCGCGCGCGGCCCGCATGGTGAGGGGGAGAGACAATACTTACCCGGCATGGGGAATTGGGATTCTGTTTTTAACTTATTATATATATTTATCTAATTTATTAGATAATGCATTTAAAAGGTTAGGGTTTTAACAACTTTTAGCCCCTCCTAACCGTGCGGTTCGCTTTCAGCGAAGAGCAACAGGCCGCTGGGGCTTTAATAAAGCAGCTCCTGAGAGAGCGCGTCCCCACCGGCAACAATCGTGAGATCCAGAAGCTGCTGGAATGGAGTGCGGCGGTGGGGCAGTACCCGGAACCGGGCGCCATCTTATCACCAGCGGAGTGGGCCTCGTTGGGGGAATACCTAATGGGGCAGAACGGGGGAGGTCGCAGTGCGCAACGGAGGGAGGAGGCATACCGGGCGGTAGTGGCCGCGCTGCGTGCGCAGCAGGCCAGGGACCGAGTGGTGGCGGAAGCGCGGCTGCGTCGCCGGCGGGATCTCCAACTGGCATCGCCGGCCGCCGCCGCCGAAACATCTGCTTCCGTGCCACCCGAGATCACGCCGACCCGGAAGTTGCACGCGACCGGTGACCCCGCTCCAGTAACCCTCAGCGGCCCGCCTACCCTGAAGGCTCCGGACATCGAGCCTGGTGCGGCGCGGGAGCCCCAATCGTTCTATGCGCCGTCTGCGCCACCTGCCGCTCTGCGCAGCGGCATGGGGGCTGGGGCGCGGGCCGCGTCGCCCCCGCCGTTGCGCGGCGGTAGGGACAGGGCCTCCATAACTGCGCTGCCTTATGGGATAGGTGATAGGATGATGCCATCTCTGGGTACTGTTATGATAGTAGAAAGATCCAATGGTGCGGGTGCACATGATTGTAATGTTGCCGGATGGCGAGCCTTGGCCTCCGAGGCGCTGGCCCGGGGGGACATTGATCTAGCTGCGTCCCTGGAAGGCCAATGCGCCTTCCCGGTGACGCAGACTTTAGATCAATCGGGCCAACCTGTTGCCTTTTATAGGCCTTTGGACTGGAATCACGCAATTGAAAACGACCGTAACACAGCATGGGCTTCACAGTGAGGCTGTGAAGCAAATGCTGGGTTACTTGTTTGGGGCCGAATTAATGTCCCCGGATGACTGTAGGGGACTCGCCAAATTGGTATGCACTCCAGCGCAGCTGCTTCACTGGGAGCGGCTATGGGAGGAGGAGTGTCGGAGAGTGGTTAACCTCCCTAGGCCTCTCAGTGACCCACTGTGCAGAGTGACGGCAGATATGTTGCTAGGCAAAGGTCAATATCTAACTCGGTCCGCGCAACTGACTATGCCGGCGGAGTATTTGACTGCCGCCGCGGAGGCAGCCCATAAGGCACTCCTCCGCATTCCGCTAGAGCGGAAGGGACCAGGCTGGTCAGCGATCAAGCAAGGCGACCGAGAGTCCTTTGATGAATTTATCAATAAGTTGACCGGCGCCCTTGACACTGACCAGAATGTTCCGCGGGAGATGCACGATACTTTCCTGCGTACTTTGGCCTTAGAGAACGCCAACGCAAGGACCAAAGCTATATTAAGTGCGCTTCCTGCAGATGTTTCTATAGGGGAGATGTTGGAAAGGGTAGCGTGTGCCCTGCTGCTGCGCGTGCAGCAAAATGTTATGTTAGCTGAGGCTATCCGAGAGAGGGATAAACCTCTGGCAGCTGCTTTAGGCCGCTTGGCAGAGGCAGTTTCTGCCAGCCCTTCTGGTGTGGCAGGACCTTCCACAAGGCGTTCCCCCGGCCCGTGTTTTAACTGTGGAAGGAAGGGCCACATCGTAAGGGATTGCCCTACCCCTCGTAGGCCACGCGGCCGAGGTCAGCGTGGTCCGCGTCAGCCTCAGGAGTACTCCAGGTCGGGAAATGGGGTAGCCAGCGCGAGGGGACGTCGCGCCGGGACAAAAATGACTCCCACTGCCAGGGATGGGGCTCACCTGCAACGGTGGGGAGCCTCGGAGTCGACCTGGCAACATCTGCAGATGTTGTTTTGGTAGATTCCCGGCCCCAGGCAGTGCCAACAGGCTGGCA
>VWPW01017749.1:0-12889 GCA_013389825.1 Crypturellus undulatus | reverse complement strand
CGGGAAGATCGCTGTGCTGCTGTTCCATAACCTGTATTTACCGTCCTGCCTTCCTCCCGTGCTTGACTTTNGAATAAATTAGGGTGGGTTTCGTGTGGTCCCCCCTGTGCTTGCCTGGCGCACGCTGAGCCGCGTGCGGTATTTATTGCTGCGCCTTGTCCAAGACGGCCAAACCAAGCGGTGTTTGGATGTCGTTAATCAGCTGGAATCTACTGCATCCCGGGAAGATCGCTGTGCTGCTGTTCCAAAACCTGTATTTACCGTCCTGCCTTGACTTTGTGCTTGTTCCTTGCAGGTGATCCCGGAGGCGAGCGCCGGGGAGGAGCGGCGCGTGGTCCGCACGCCGTTTGAAGGAGTGGATGATTATTTTATACCCCCGACAAATCTCATTATTAATCACGTCAGGTAAGAAATGGGTAAGAGCCATGGTAATATTGTGCTTTTCTCATGCATAATCCTAAAAACCTTTGCAAATATTAACGAGCGAGCAGGAAGGCCAACCAAGTGTTGCTACGGCTGTCCAGCCTGACATGGGTGAAGCGCCACTGAGGATACCTATGGGATGAATTGGTTGGAAAATCCAGCTTCCCTGCCTCAAAATCCACATTTTGAGTCCTGGCAGAAACCTATATTGCAGGTTTATTGCCTAAGAGGTAAAAGCTTCTTCCACTGGAAGCATAAAGTGGGACTCTCCTGCATGTCACCAGCTCTTTGCTTATTCGAGCAAAGGTTTGAGGAAGGTTTGAGCAGGAAATGGTGTGTGCATTGCAAAAACCATGTCACCGCTTTGAACCATCGGTCTTGGAGGCTAATGTGGTGTGGGAGTTAATGAGATCGTCTAACTGCCACGCTAATAACTCGCAGTAATAGTGCCTGCTTCCCAGCAGGAGCAGGGAGCCTCCCATTAACATTATCAGAATTGATGGCAACTACACAGCAATTTATACCGCTCTGACCGTGTTGTAACAGAACAACCATTTAATCACCTGCCACCACTACATGTTAGTTTGGATAAGTCAGTTTAACACTCCAGGAATCGTGTCCGGACCTTCCCACATCAACCAAAGGTTCCCTACACCGAACACTGAGGACAAGGGGTGCTGCTTAAATGATGAGGAGCAGAATTTGATCCAAAAGAAACTTCCTGAAACCCAAAATAACGAGGCCCACTTCATGGCTGTCATTCCTAATTTTTCCCAACCTCATTTTTCCAGTGAGCTTTCAAAATATTGTTATGAGGAATAGTCAGGCTAGGTAGGAGATGACTGTGCTGAATGCTAAGCCCTGCGATGAGGACGGATGAGCGGGGTTCACAGACAGGAAGGGAGAGCAAGTGAATTTTTTTGTCATTCTTTTATTACCTTTTGCTTCGATATGATTAATCGGCTGTATACAGGTGATCTTCCCCGAGGAATATTAAACGTAGATAATTGTCTGTAGTTTTCCACGTGCAAAATAGCGAATGCTGGGCCTAATTTCCTATTTCATTTGTTCGGGGCCAGGTCTTTGTCAGTTCTATCTCACCCTCGGCGTAGGAAAATAATTGCTCACAGTCTAATGAGACTTACTGAGATCAAGTTCTAAATCCTTCACTCAGAAACAATAAACAGCGACACCAGCATTTCCCTGGTTTCACAGGAAGCAGGTGAATATTTAAGCAAATACCTTCCCAGAGCCAAAAAATATTTGTATGCAAATGTTCCTGCACGCGTGTTCCAGCTGCCTGTTATTTCAGATGGATATCTGGAAATGTAGCCGTTTTTATTAGTTCCCAGGGTAGATTGTTGTCTATTAAAACCCCTCTAAGTGCAAGGCTTTCATCGAGGTTGCAGATACAGATTCCGTGTGAGCATTGCACCTCTCTGCAGCTGCGTGCACATAATACACATCCTGACCCACTTTTTTTTTTTTAGAAAAGTTTACGATAACAGCTTGGTTTGTAACTTGTTCAGGCACTTGGCCTAGTATTAAGGAAATCTTGAAAAAAAATGCTGTAAGGAAAAGCAGTTTTTAAAGTGTACTTAAAATGCATTCATCCAGGAGAAATACAAGTGTCATATCCAATTTCCCTTCACCCAGCGCACTACAAATCTCCGCTGCAGATATTTTGTGAAGTCTCTAATGGATGTGAGTATAATGGGAAAATAAAAAGGCTTAGCCCAGTGGTTTTCATGGGATCATACACTACAGTGGCTTGTTCCTTAGAAGCGAAATCATTGAGTGTCTCATTGACAGATGGATTAAGGATAATAAACCCAGTGTTTTAAGCAAAATATATATATGCCATCTGCATGCAGGCACATTGTCCTCCACGTTTCATAAAGGAGTTTTATATCTTCCAGGGAAGAGCTGCAAAACGACCCCCTGACTTCATTTCCTTCCCTGTGCATTGAGCGGATGAGAAGATAGTCCACGTAAAATTGGTTTTCAGAAGTCGGTGTCGGTGACCTGTGAATCCTAGGGAACACCAACAGGCTATTTCTATGGGCTCCCTTTCAAATTAAATAGAAACATTTCGTGGCTGCTCTTGACCTTTCTGTGCGCTCAGTAAAGGTCGGATGTGCTGCAGCATGTAGCTTTTACCCAACATTTATTGTGCCCGCTGTTACCTGACTGTTCTCGAGGCAGAAAGCAAAGGTCCCTTCACCTTCGGTGCTGGTTGTGTCCCTCTGGGGACACGTGTGTCCTTGAGGCTGGTGGCACCGGGCTGAGCAAGCCCTGTTGTGTGCCCAAGGGTGATAACTGCTCCATGGGCAGCAAATGAGAGCGGCCCCGGAGGCTCTCTGGTAGGAGAGGAGGTTGGACGTGTTGATCTACAGTCAAAATTACATATGCAACTTGACGTTCCTGTGTACCCCACCATAAACCTGGCCCAGATGTGCTTTATTTTGCATAATTTTCTATTCCCAGATTGAAGAAATCTTGAATGTGAGCTATACCTCTCTAAAATGGAAACAGATCCAGTGCAGCCTTGGTCAACACTGGTCTACCACAAACCCAAGCCCTGGTAGCATTTCTGTTGTAACTTGGTCTTCTCACTACAAAAAAACCTGATGGTTATTCCAATACCCAAGCAAATACCCAAGCTGCGGAATCAGCTGGATCATTTTAACTGAAATAACTCATTTTAGGGCTTTTCAGAAGTCCTCCCCACTTGTGCACAAAACCAACGGGACGGAACCCTCCGCTCGTGCCAACTTGTGTCTTCTTGTGAGCATCATCGCGTGGCCTCAGTATCGCGTTTTCTCTTTCAGGTTTGGCTTCCTCTTCCCCAAATCGAAACCCGCGATTCACAAGATCGACCTGGAAACCGTGACCCACCTCAAGACGCTGGATCTCCGGAGCCGGGGCTGCGTGCCGCGTGCCATGGCCTACACCCACCTGGGCGGCTACTTCTTCGTGCAGTGCCACCGCCGCGGGGCCACCGCGGCCCAGCTCGTCATCGACAGCGTCACCGACGCCGTCATCGGCCCCAACGGCGACGTCTCGGGGACCCCTCACATTTCCCCGGACGGCCGCTATTTGGTGAGCGCGGATGAAGACAGCGGTAGGATCGCAGTGCAGGCTCTAACCGTCCGAGGGGAAATCCAGTTGATTTACGACTTACAAACGAACATACACGTATCAGATCTGACATTTCAACCCTCCTTCACCGAAGGCAATCAGTACTATATATACGCTACTTCACATTTGCAAACAGATGTGCTTTTTGTAGAGCTGTCAACGGGCAAAATGAATGTACTGAAGAATTTAAAGGACCCTATCACATCCAAAGACTGGCCCTGGAGCAGCTACAACAGAATTGTGAAAGACAGTGGGTTGTTTGGACAGTATCTCCTCACACCAGCTAAAGATTCCCTGTTTGTTATTAACGGGAGACAAAACACATTACGCTGTGAGGTTTCAGGTATAAGGAGGGGTAACACAGTGGTCTGGGTCGGAGAGGTATGAAAGGGCAATAAGAGCAGCACCTGCAGCAGGCAAGTACCGGTTGGACCTTTACACTGCAACAAACGAGCAGTAGCATTGTATATTTTTACACTGGGGGAAAAAAAAAGAAAAAACAAAAAAATCCTGTATAGGCTTCATGGTACAACACTGGTCTACTTGCGAGTTCTATAGCATTAGGTACGTTCTGCTGATAGGAAGCGGTTTTGAAGGGATATTTCTTATTATTGGGGGTTCTGATTTGTGGTGATGAGAAAAATGCGGGGAAGCGAACGATATCTTCACTGAGATATTGTATAAGCCACGAAACCTAGCGATTCTCTAGAACAAAACAGCTTTTGAGTTCCTGTCTCGATGAGTTCTCATGTTACGTTCAAGCCATCGGTTTTCTTTCCCTTTTGCCGAGTCCCGGATGCAGGGGGACCATGGAAGCAAAGTGAAAACCCACCCGTGGGGGAACGAAGCATCACGAAGAGCAGCTTCCAAACCTTGGAAATGCGGTAGGGAGGTTTAATGGAAAAGTCTCCTGCCGGCTGGCTATGGCAGGAGCCCCAGGGGTGATTTGGGAAGCAAGTGTTGATGTCTGCTCGCTCCTTCTGCTCTTCGTTTTGCTCCTGGTGCTACTGAAAGCAATGCCAGGAGAGCCCCGTCTCTTCTCTTGCCTATTTGTAGGGTTGTGTTGGAGAAACGTCGCTTGAATTAGGGATGTTGGAGTGCATTAAAGCTGGGAAGCACTGGGAGGACCAGAGTTTTTAGGAAGTTCAATTGGAAAGCGAGTGGGGCATCAGTTTGCGAGCAGCTAGAAATTGTTGGTTTTTCTCCTTAAATATTTACTAGCACTGAACCATCCTGGTCCTTCAGAAATAACAGCTACAACTACAGGAATAGAGTTTTACTAGAAAATTTTCACACATTTTCTAGTCACAGCCTTAATTTGCCTGTTTCTTTTCAGACATTCTGGGAAAACATTTTTCTTTGTATTCTCTTCTCATTTAGAGCACACTTGCTTATAGTCAATTATCTTTTAGTTGCGAGCAGAGAGACTCGTGTAAAACCAGCTCAATCTCCCAACAGCTGGCGTAGAAACTTGAGTTGATTTTCCCATAAAAATGCAGATCCGTGTTTGCACGTCTTTTGAGAAGCTGTGGACACATTCCCAGTTGTGTTTCGCAGCTCTGTGTAGTCCTCACGGTGGGGAATAGGCGCAAAAAGGGGGATTTTCAGAGCGGTGCAAGGCATCCGCGTGCTCCTTGCCCACGCGCCGCTTGGAGGGTGCAGCGGTCTTCATAGTGGTCCCTATGGAAAGGTCTCCCTGAAGATGCTGCCTGCTGCATTGGCCTTTGCACAGCCCCACTGGTTGCACAATTGGTGCAAAAGCAGCTCCTGGACCTCCCTGTGGTCCTGGTGGTGCCGTTCTTGCTGTGACAGCCGCGCTGGAAGTGTCCCGTTCCACTCTACATGCCTGTGAAGGAGGAGAACGCAGGCTAACGCTGCTCATCCTTCTTTAAACGGTGAATCTGCACCAAAAGGGTAGGGCTTTAGGACAGCTGTAGACCTGGAGTGGGTTGCACCATCCCAGTTCTGTAAGGAATATATGGAAATCTGCTCAGACAGACCAAGAGGAGATGAATCCTATGAATTCATTGAACCTGGAATCCTTTACCCGGCCCGTGCGCACCCACAGGCTGAGCCCTATGTGTGTTTTCTCTTAAGAGCCATAGGGGTTAGGAGAGACTATCCCGTCGTTGAAACCCAGCCCCATAGAGCTTGGCACAGCCTTCCTGTAGCGCTGCATGATGTCCATGATTTTGTACTCATCCGGTTAGGAAACATCCACGTGTCGAGGAAAGGAGGAGACCAGCTTTGTAAGTACCTTTAAATATGCACAACTCCTTTCTGGAACAAAGTTGTATCCATCCATTGCCATTGTCCTAAATGTGTTTTCCGGAGGCCAAACACTGCTCTCGTGTTCTCTTTTATGACTTCTTGACTATTTTATTATGCCGATGGTAAGTTTCCCTGTAGAAATGTTCATTGTGTCATAGATCAAGCAAATATTACTTTTTTAAGACTATTTAAAAAAAACTGTAAATATCTGTTCAGGTCAATATTCTCGAGGCTGGTTTATATATAGGCTGTGAAAGATGTGTAACAGACCTCACTTCTCCCTGTTTGTCGCAAACTCTTGGGCTCGCGGTCACTCGAAACCTCCCCTTGGCCCTTCCAAAGACGTTCCCTGTCTCCTCCGCCCGGGTCCTGCTCATGTGTTTTCTAAATTAGCCGAACGGTTATAGCTCATCCTTAGAAAATGAAGTACGACTTCGATTGTCCACACTCCTTGTGAACAGTTCCGATGACGGTCGAGTCTGACATTAAAGTGCTGCACATTTGGTACTCTGAATTTTTTATTTTTTTATGACACAAATATTGTCTGTACTCAGAAAATGCTTATTTTTGCCTTCCAGCACCCTCTGGCAAGGATACACTATTCCGTATCCACAGATCTTGCCTACTCCCCAGCTGTGCTCCACCAATTCACAATTAATTCCTACCTAATAAATTACTAATCATGGTGATTAATTGAAATTAATTTCAGTGGAATTAATGAGCATTTAGGCATCCTATAAGGTTCATGTGTCATTTGGGAGTTGTGACACTAGCATCACGGGATAAATCATCCCTGAGTGACGATACAACCCAAGATCGGAGGCAGGTATCCGTGTGGGTAAATTCCCGGGAATGGATGGGTTGGTGTTTGCCAAATACTCACAGGTCAGCGAGACCAAAAAAAAACTTTTCTAACTGATTCCCAATACTGATTTTAAAGCTAGAAAGAAGGAAAATATTGAACCCTTTAGCATCTTGGCCCGGTCGCCCTTGGTACCCATGACACTTGCCCAATGCCAAGGCGAGCGCAGCCCCAAGGCCAACCTGGCTTGCAAAGGATGGCTCAGGAGCATTTCCAAAGTGCTCGTCAAATTCCCAGCTCTGCAAATTCCCAGCTCCATCTGCACCTGATTGACCGACAAGGGCCCCTGTCTGTTATTTCCTATTTTCCCCCCACATCTATTCCAGCAGAGCACCCCGGGGGCACCCAAACAGCCAAGTCATCCCTGGGGGACACCCCGTCAGTGTGTGTATTTATTTATTTATTGCCTATTGATTTGTATTTGGAGGTGGATTCCTACCTCATTTCTACATAGAGCCCAAGACAATTTCTTTAAAAATTTCTTTAAAAAATTTCTTTAAAAATACCGATGGATCACAAATGCATGCTGAGCACTGGCCTGTTAATTGCCCGGCAGTATCCAAAGACAGAAACGGGTTTGCTTTTTCTTTCCCCTGAGGCAGTAGGTGAAAAAAATACTGCATTCACTTGCCGTAAACCTATAGTTTTCCACAACAGTTTATGCAAACGGATTGTGTGAGACACACGGCTGAAGAAAACAACCTAAATCATGATGGGGTTATGGAGGGGTGCGCAGAGCACAGCGTGTTAGCAATTTATTTGCCTTTTGATGGACAAAAGCCTGTTCCTTTTTGGTAGAGTCTTATGTTTTGACCACATCAGCCTCGATTTGCCCCTGGGGGATCTCCCTTCATCCCAGATTTCCTGATATCCTTTAACTTGTGTTGCTACATGCCTAAAACAAGCAGGCTGGAGTAAAGCAAAGCCCAAAGCAAAGGGGATGAGCAGCTCGGTGCTGCTGGGGCAGGGACTGTCCCCCCACGGTGACAGCATTTGGGATCTTCCTCTTCTCCCATGGCCTCCAAGGGCATTTCCAGCTTGGATCCCACCACCACCATGGATTTTGCAAGGGAAGTCCCCAAAACAGGGATCCTGCACTCGCTGCGCTGCCAAAAGGACATTTAAGGACTGACTCAAACCCCACAAGAACCGGTGAGAAACCCCAGAGACCTTTGACAAGGATTTGACAGGTACATTAATAATAATAGGAAGAAGAAGAAAGAAGAAGAAAAGGGGGAAAAGGAGAAAAAGAGGAAGGGGAAGAGGAAGAACAAGAAAGAAGAAGGTAAAAAAGAGGAAGGGGAAGAGGAAGAACAAGAAAGAAGAAGGTAAAAAGAGGAAGGGGAAGAGGAAGAACAAGAAAGAAGAAGGTAATGACCTCTTTAATGTCCCCAAATTGTTGTTTTTTCTCAATCCTGGTGCTGACAGCCCTATAAGAAGATGACGGTTGAGTTGGACCACGCTGCTGCCTGCTTCCCCCATGCACAGGATGCTCTGTTGCTACGTTTTGCTAGTTACAATAAGCCTGCTATTTCTGCGCGTTTAATTTATAATCTCAATTTTATTCTAGGAAAAAAAACAGAATCAGTTGGCGTTCGCACGGCGCTGTTGTAACCCTGCGACACAGATGGCTGATTATCAGCATGTCGAATAGCATCTTCGTAATAGTCCTACGGCAAAGAAAAGGGGGAAAAAACAACCCTTTTGACAAGCATTATTTGTGGAAACAAATTCCATTTAATTAAGACACGCAGGCGGCTCCGAAGGACGTCGTGGCTTGTCAGCAGTATTAACAGCAGCAGCTCCTGCCGGGGGTTGAGCTTTGCATTAGACCCGCGTGGCGAAGGACAAGTTTTTGTTGAAAAATCGCTGACGTTCCCCCGTGTCGCCAGGCTTATTTATTTCTTTTATTTATTCATTTTATTCATTTTATTATTATTTATTCATTTTCGTTTACTTATTTCTCTGCGTGGTGGACGCGGGCTCGGCCGGAGCTGGCCAGGTTGGAAACGTGCAGATAAGTCAATGAATGATGTGGAAAAGCAGGCAATGGCAACGTGGTTAAATAACCTTGTTTTCCTTTATGTATCTGTTTGTTTTCCTGAAGCTGAATTCAAGCAAGATTTTCTGGGTAGGGAGCACTCAGTGTAAATACTGGAATTGCCAATATTTGGGGATACTGGGGATACTGTAAATACCGGATTTGCCCCAATATTTGGGGATGCTTCATTTCCGTGGGAATGGAGCTCTCCAAGATCCAACCCATCCCACTTGGAGCCATTGGTGCCGGCTGCTCCGGGCACACGGGGCTCATTCCCATTCCAGCCTCTTCCAAGCTCCGCTGGGCACGTGCAATGGGAATCTGGCTTGCAGCAGCTCCCACGAGCAAGGGAAGGGAAACACGAGGGATTCAGAGAAAGGGGTTCCAGTGGATGCGCATGGAGCAACTGGTCACCCAGCCCCAGGTTCCGCCAACCCAATTTGGGGTATCCCATTTGCACCATGGAGTGGAAAACCTGGACTCCTGGCTCCTCTTTTGCATTGACTTGATGGATGAGTGCGGGAAGCAATCAGGGAATTCTGGCCGAGATAAGCAGGATTTACAATGCTGTCATCTCCGGCAACTTTGGCTTCTCAATTCATTTAAAGTCCAGACAAATTAGATGTTTGGATTCGTTTAAAATAATTTCTCCTCTTTGACCTAGCTTAATTTATCATTTTACTTCCTTCTGCTGCACTCAGAGGAGCTGCTGTTTAAATGAACCCAGCGGAATGTCTGAGTGAAATATTAAGCAGTTACCGTCAACAAGGGGATGCATTAACACCCAGCCCCCACCATGCACAACCGTGGGATTCGCCTGCGAGTCCCAGCTGTGCAGCACAGGGGAAGCCTTCAGCATCACCTAGTCCTGCTCCAAAGGCTCATTCCAACTTCTTTCAGCAAAATCCTCCTGTGTTTTGGTGGGGTTTTGGGTATATTTCTTTTTTTTTCCTTTGTATTTTTATGACTTGCAGCATTCTAGTGATGAAATGTGCTATTTGTGATGTTCAGCACGCAAAGACTGCACCAAGAACAAAGGATGTTTCCTGGGATGCTCCTCCACGAGATGCCAATAAAACCCATGACTGTGGCCTGATGATAGCAGAGCACATACGATGCATCTGAAAGCACCGCCATCCGAAGCACAAGGAAAAGTGAAATAATGCAGAAAAATGTAAAAAAAAAAAAAAAAATCACGCATTTTTGCTGTGCTTCTGTAAGAGCTTCAGCCCCACGTGCATCATCTGCAGGGCAGGATCTCACTCAGGAGGGCCCAGGGAAAGGAGTTTTATCTCAGACATGAGAAGGCTTCAAGGGGAAGGTGACTGACAGCTCCGATCGCTTCCACATTGCTCTGCTTAATACATACATGTGGATGTGTGTGCATGTATATATAAAAATAGGCATCCTAATGCAATGAATTCTCTGTTCCAGACACCTTCAGCCGTGGCTCTATGCGAGCAGCCGTTTCTGTTCGTATTCAGCAGCAATTTGCAGCTCGGAGGGGCAACCTCTGGCACGCAGGCTTGTAATGTAATAATAAATGTGTAATATCCGAAGATCGAGGTTATCTCTCTATTAAATTAGCTAACAAATAATTAGATAATTCCAATTTACTTTATGAATCTTTTAAAGAGTAAACTGCTTACAGGCAGCTAATGCAATAAGCTTATTTTATAAGCAGGGAGCAGCATCTGCTGCCATGAGGAGGCTGCAGCACATATTAGGATTCTGTGCGTGCCCAGCAGTAGTTAGAGTAAATGTATCATTAAGTTAGTATCCTTTCCAAGCACACTTTTCGAGATTTATATACTGCAGACAATAAGATAACAGGAGAGTCAACCTGCGCTCGCCTAGTCTTGCATTCACCTTGTGGCTTATGGCAAGATAACATTAGCAAAAATGCAAGGTGGAGCATTAAAGTTAGGTCAGGTGCAGTCGTAGCAAAGGAAATATCATTGCAGACCCCATGCTCCTGCAAAGGCAGAGGCGCAAAGGGCATCATTAAGGCCACAACATCGAGCACTCAGAAATGCAGACTGTGCATCCTGCCTTGTGCACTCACTGCTGTGAGATGTGGTTGTACGGAATGGCCCCTGCACCGTGTGGGCAAAATCTTGGACTAATTTGACTTCTAAAAGAGCTGAAAGAGCTTGTCTGAATGTGAAAAACTGCATTTTTCCACCCAAGTTTTTAAACCATCCAGACTAGATAGTGGAAGAGAAAGGAACGTTCTTGATGTAGGAAACTGCTCTTGCGATGGGTGTGCCTGTNCTTGGACTAATTTGACTTCTAAAAGAGCTGAAAGAGCTTGTCTGAATGTGAAAAACTGCATTTTTCTGCCCAAGTTTTTGAACTCTCCGGACTAGGCAAATAGTGGAATAGAAAGGAACATTCTTGATATAGGAGACTACTCTTGCAATGGATGTGATGTGCCTGTGCCAGCGCTGAAGGCAAAAACATCCTTTATAACAACCAAATCAAATGTTTTTACCCCTGGAAGCCCAGACAGTGCAATCCTTATCTGTTACAAGTCTAAAAGACCCGGTTATCATTTTTACAAATATATTAAGGGCCGCAGGGACTAGAGATCAGAATCTACCAGCAGGTTCTTAGGTGCCCCCAGTGTTTGATGTGAGATGCTCCCCAGCATGCGAACGGAGCCTGATTTTTTGAGGATGGATGCGTTATAGCCACGGATACAGCTTGTCTACATTTGTAATTGAACTGACAGCACGATATAAAAAAATAAAACCAAATCATCCCAGCAACGCTGCTGTGCAGCCGAGCAGTAACAGCAAACCCACTGTCCCCGCAGGCGGATGCGCAGGGTGCTGGAGATAGATCCTGATGGCGTTTATGTGACATAAAGTAAGTGCATGGATGGTTTGTGTCAACACGGCCTGAAACAGTGCACAGAGCAGCACCGACTCGGGAAATTTTATTCCTGACATCCAGCAAGGCCAAGCTGAGCACGTGCCTGTGTCCAGATGCGGATGCAGAAGCACCCCTGCAGCTGGGAACATCCACAAAGATGAAGGACTTCGGGGAGAGTCAACTTGAATAGTAAAATAACAAAATAAATAAGCACATGAGCTACATCGTAGTCACCTACACAACAACATCCCCTCCAAAGAGTTGGTGTGCGGTGGAAAATATTCAGCAAACAGCTTGTTTGCCCTCCGAGCTGGGCTCTCTGGAGCTGCCCACCAGGCTCTTGAGATGATGCAGCTGAAGGTCTTGGTCCTGAGGGTGTTCTCCACTCTTCCTGCATCCTGAAGATGCTTCCACCCCGGGGTAGACTGAGTGATAGGAAACATCCCAACAGCTTGGAGCACTTGTCTCTTCTGCTCCATTGGGTGACGGTGACAGTGGCACACGCGCTGAAGAGGGACAGAATCTGCCTCTGCAGAGGGAGCTTTCCAGACCCATCATCTCACTTGTCATGCACCGTTTGTTGGGTAAGTATTCATGATATATAAGTGCTAGTGACACTTTAATATTCTGATTAGCACGGTCCAGCTCTTCCCCTGTCTGGATAACGGTGGAAGTCGTGCTAATTGATGTAACATGGTGTGGCACATGGTATAATGCCGACTTCCTTAAGCCTTGAACGTCTGCTCCAATTAACTTCCAGTGCAAATTGCACTGAGTTTTCCTCTTCTGTCTCCTTTGAAATGCAAGAAGTAGAAAGGATATGAGTTGCAAAGCAAATGTGCCAAAGTCCTCGTCCATCTCCATATATTCACTGACTTGCTGGTCACATTAAAAAGCAGAGAAACCTGCAAAACTTTAAGCAGTTACTGCCTGCACCTGCAATAAATGTGGATCTGTTTGCAAATGAGAGATCCGGGCACCTTCTGCCTCATATTTGAGGCGCTTCTGCACCATGTGCAGCTCTTAAAGCAGCCATTCAGTGGGGGAAAAAACCCTCTATATGGAATAAAGGATGTAAAAGATATAAAGGCCATATGGAAAGCCCGACCTTGCTGAAATGCATCACTCAGGCCACTGTGGTATTGAATGAAACAGAACAAAATAATCAGTGGTTGCACAAGTATTAGTTAAAGCAGAAAAAATACATGAAAAAACATGAAAGACTGAAATTTTGTTTGATTTGATTCGAATTAGAATTAATAGTTCATTTGCCA
>VWPW01017743.1:0-23424 GCA_013389825.1 Crypturellus undulatus | reverse complement strand
ATATATATATTTCTTTTTTTTTTCAATCAATGTCTGTGAGAGTTAATCCAAGGGGATTACCAGCCAGTTTAGAGCGTTAGGGGCTCTGAGCATCCATCGGAGGAAAACATTTGGTTGAATCTAAGCCAGCCTTTGATGGGATTGGAGAATAATTATTTCCATCAATAATTACTTCCAAGCCCAGAAGGAACGAGTGGTTCCCGACACGCGCCAGGGCAATCGTCCTGGCTGGCCTTGCGGCCGATGGGTTTTAACGCAAGGGCGCTCGGCGCGCGGGAAGGCGGGCGGCTCTGCCGGTGCCAGCGCGGGGGTGTCACCACCAGCCCTCCCGCCGGGATGGTGTCACCGGTGCCCTAAAGTGCCACCGGCCTCGGGAGAAACCCTCCCGCCTCTGCTGCTGGAGCTGGGCCAGGCCGGCCTTTCCACCAGTCATTAATTTGGGGATGTTTTTAATGGATCCTAGTGACTGAGCCTCGGAAGGCTGTTCTTAAAAGGAGTTCGGGAAAGGCCACGAGCTAATTAGTTGCACAAAGAAAGCAATTAACCATGTAGCTTCCCGGATGGTTAAAAATAACATAGATGTTGAGAAGAGACTGGGAGATTTATTGCAAGTGAAGTAATCTACTTTAAAGCCAGAGAGACCACGGGCTCAGCCAGCATCATCTCCCGTGTGTCCTGGGCTTGAGGCGTCTCACCGGCTTCTCCCTCGGTGTCTCCTGGCACTTGGATTTGGCTAACGCGCACCTTTAAAGCTCAGATGTGAGCAAATCGGCTCCCACAATGATTAGATGTTTGAAAAGGTGTTTTTCAGGGGCGAGCAGCCCTGCTCCCCATGCCATGGGGTGAGGGTTTGCAGGCCTGGCACAGGGGCTGGCAGAACAAGCAGCGCCCCAGAAGAAACCTCCCTGAGAGCAAAAGCCAGGGAATGACATTCCCCGAGGCCTGTAAACCTCTGGCCATGGTTGACTGGGGCTAACACGCTGTTGTAGCACTGCCCTGCTCTTTGCAAGAGTGCTTTTCATTGCAACAGCACTCACAGCCCCACAGCCTGACTGCGGGCCTCAGAATCAGGAGAGGGGGAATGGGGACGCTGCTCTCTGTCCCCGCGGATGGCCAGCCTGCCGTGGGTACGGCCCTCCAAGCCAGTCCAGGCTCCAACCTGCTTGTTTTATTTCTTTGAGTAATCGTGTGGATGACACACAAAAGCAGCCTTCTCGGCACCCCTGTCGGGTATGGTTTATGGCTTTCCATTAATCCTCATGTTCTTTGAAATAAACATCTCTGGAGCCTGAAAATCTATTTACTTCCCTCCCGAGTGCTTGAGCTCTAGTTTGTCTGGGCTTGCTTTCTTTTTCCCGTTTGGCAAATGGGGCAGCCCTGTGTCCTCCAGCCCAAGCCCCAGTGTTTCTTGGAGACTTCTCCCGCTCCAGCACTGCTCCTCATCCCGGTGCGATACTGGCCAGCAAGCAGCAGTTTGGTATTTCAAATACTAAAACTTCTCTCTACCAGGTCACGAGGCTGTTGAGGCCAGCCAAGATTTTGCCCAGACCTGCATGTCTCTCTGGGGTGCTTTGTGCAAGAGCCAGGTAGAACAAGTGGCCATTCGGTGTCTGGCACCTCTGATGAGAGACCTTGACCTTGGCCTTCTTTATTTTTTCGGAGATGTTTTCCCGCTGGAGCACATCCTCCCATCTCTGCATCCCCGTGCAAACATGTCATTACAATGTGCACCATGTTTTCAACTCGGCCACACTGCCTATGAGGTTCAAATAAACGTGGGGCTGTAAAACCAGGCTGCATGTCCCAGTCTTGCTGCAGTTGGGCAGACAAACACTGAGGATCTGTCTGGGGAGAACATGGTACATCTGCTTCAGGCTCTTCCCTTGGCAAAGCATGCAGTGAAAAGACCAAATTGTCCTAGCAAAGAATGGGGGAAGGCGGTGCTGGGTCACCCAGGCCCTTTGGGATGAGCTCTTGGTGTCCCCCCGCAGTGGGCACCGACTCGACAGAGCTGGTGCCTGAGTGGGAGGCAGGAGCTGCTTGGGCCATGGCAGGTTTAGACTGCAAACGGCAGTCCCCAGTCCTGCCCTGGGCTTGTTCCTGCCTCTGTACCAACCTCATCACAGCTGGAGTGGCTCCCTGTGGAAGGGGCCTTCAGGTGTTCCCGCTCCCTCATCTCATTGCCCTCAGGTGCTGCATTAGTGCACCCAGCCCCTTTACACAGAATCACAAAATGGTTGAGGTTGGAAGGGACCTCCAGAGATCATCTAGTCCAAACCCCTGCTCCAGCAGGGACACCTAGAGCACGAGGTACAGGGTGGCATCCAGGCGGGTTTGGAAGATCTTCAGAGAAGGAGACTCCACAGCCTCTCTGGGCAGCCTGTGCCAGGGCTCTGTCACCCTCACAGGAAAGAAGTTCTTCCTCATATGGACATAAAACTTCCTATGTTTCAACTTGCACCCCTTACCCCTGTCACACACAAAGCATTCCGCAGATGTCCCCAGCTGTAAGCACAATTTTTCACCGCTGTTTTTCTCTGCTGTTGCCCTAGTGCTGGGACGCTCAGCTGCCTGTCGTACTCTGCAGAGGACAGGCGTCCTGAAAAGACAAGTGGCAACGCATCTAAGGAGGCCTCCGCCGCCAACGGTTGTGTGAAAGGGAAGGAGAGACGTGACCATGCTCGCCACCGCTCACGCAGGTAAGAGCAAGCGCCAGGAGTGCAGCCAACCCAAAGCGGGGACTCGCTGGAGTGGATGTTTGGGATTATTTACCTGCTCTGTGGTTTCTCATCCCCGCTGTGGACCTGTGAGAGTTGACCCCAGCAAAGGGGGACAGGAGACCTGAGCTGCCCCATGA
Organism: Crypturellus undulatus; assembly: GCA_013389825.1. NCBI lineage: Eukaryota > Metazoa > Chordata > Aves > Tinamiformes > Tinamidae > Crypturellus > Crypturellus undulatus. The sequence goes on along the minus strand of VWPW01017743.1, from coordinate 20,567 downwards.
AGGTGGCCAGGGCTCAAAATAATGTTCCTGGTCCCTCTCTGCCTGTAGCCCCGTGTGTCGTTAAGCAGTGCTAGGGCTCAAGTGAGCTCATATGGGTCCTTGGATGTCCTCTTGTGAGGGGCTCTGGGTGATGGCAGCAGCCCTGTGCCACCAGGGTTAGCTGGCGCCTTTGGTTGGAAATTGCTATGAGACGTTTCCAACCATGCCTAGATCAGAGACTGGCCTTGTTAGGACACAGCTTTGTTATCAATTCATCATAAACCCCTGGCAACTTGAGAGGGAAATAATGGATCAAACTTTCTAAATGAGGCAGCCAGAGACACTGAGCCCTTCCTGTTAAACTGTCGCTGTGATTAAAGCCTATCCATTTGGTTAAAGACGTTAGAAAGAAAGACAAAGCAAGCACATTTCATATCTCCAGATTTCAGGCTAACCAGAACAATAATCTAAAGGGTACTTTTAATTAGACTTTGATTACAATCGGGGAGAAACAATTAAAGTCTGATCAGCTGAGGGAGAAAGTGTCTACATCAAAGACAAAAGAATTTGTCTTGGGAAACGGAGCGGGGCTCCAAGCCCGGAGCCCCGGGCAGAGGCTGAAGGTCTCTCCTCCTCACACCATGGCCGAGCCCAGAACCCTTTTTAAGTCGGGGTAGTTTTCTCTCTACTTTTAAGGCCATTTCCTTCCCTTCGTAAATAGCCACAAAGTACCTGTTGTTGCGTTTCCAGCCGCGTGCTCTAAATTAATTCAACGACGGGATTTGCTTTTCATTGAAACATAATGTGATTTGGCATTGTGCGTTTTCAGAAAAAAAATCAATTTGCTGGCTTTATTTTTTGGAAGTTTAACAGCTGTGTGAGAGATGCTATCTCAGTAAATTACCATAACACCTCAGTAAATATATATTTTTATAATCGACTGCTGTTTACCATGCATTAAGTCCTCTAAAATGAGCTAGAGAGATGCATCTGCCTGCAGTAATTACTGTATGCAAATTAAAGGCCAATTAATTATTTAACGATGTTAACTCCGGCCAACATGGGGGCAGCGGGCAGGGGTCGTCTCCGTGTTTCTGTTATGGAGACGCTTCATTTTGAGCATGGTCGAGGATGGGTGATGGGGTGAACATTGCAGGGTTGCAGACGGGCCATGAGAGCCCCTTCAGTGTGTATCTTTAATTATCATAATTATTATTATTATTATCTTCCCACTGCTGCCCTCCAGCCGCTCGTGTGAGGCGCAGCGCACCCCGCCGCCGCCCCGGGGGAAGAAAAAGAAGAAGAAATCCAGCCGTAAGAAGAGACGGAGGTGGGTGAAGGTGGCTGGGGCAGCCCTGCGATGGGGGAAGATGGAGGGAAAATGGGGAGAAAATGGGAAAAAGGGGCCCGGATGGAGGGAAAGGCTCTGTCGGGCCATGTTGCGCCAGGTTCTTCCCTGGCGCTGGGGGCTGAGCGCAGGCCGGGGGCCATGATGGGCCCTCATGTCTCCCGGGTCCTACCTCACGCCTGCCGCCTCCCCCGCCAGGTCTCCCTCCTACAGCCCCTCGCCCGTGAAGAAGAAAAAGAAGAAGAGCTCGAAGAAACGAAAAAGAAACAGGTATTGTGGCCTTAAAAACGTTTCTTTTTCTTCATATTTCTCTCATCGGAGCGCCAGGTGCCGCCATTCAAGGCCGGGCCTTGCTGTTGATGGCGCTTGGTGCCCGCCAACGCGGGCGGCCATCACGGCTGGTTTTGCAGAGCTGCTCCATGTATCCGAGTGCTGATGTTGGTGAAATGGGGGGAAAAACTCCAGATGTGCAGCTCGCCTGATCCCAGATGCTAGGAGCCAGGGAATGTGGTTGTCCCCAGCAGTGCTGGGCAGGGCAAGGGCTTCCCCTCTTTCTCTCAATTATATCTTTAAATTAAAGAGCACACTGATATTTTAAAAACAGCAACTATTTTGGTTTTTTTTCTCTCTCTATTGCTCATCTGAGAGCAACAGGTGCCATCTTCCTGGGAAAGTTGATGTATTAATAATTCATTGAACCAGGAAAAAAAAAGCATTTAATGTACCTATCTATTTTTTTGCAGGTTATCCTCAAAGAAGAGAAGACACAGGTAAAACTGGAGCAAGCATGGGTAGACTCTTAAAAATAAGAGTTTAATGGTCTTTTGGGGAACTTAGAGGATTGAGATTCACTGGGTAGAGGTATAAAACACGTTTCTTCTCTGTTTTCCTGTGGGATCCCCTTGACTTTCCCCATCCTATGCATGTGCACCTCCGGGCAGCACTCATCTTTAAAACATGGAGGCCAGAGTCATCCCAGTGCCTTTCCTGATGTGCACTGGAATAACTGCAGACTCCAGGGTGTACAGCATCCAGAAATATTCATCTTCTCCATAAGGAAGTGCGAGGCCAAGCAGGATGGCTCATCCCATTAGAGATCCTTTTTTCCAAACCATGAGCCAAATTTGTCAGCAGGGCCTCAGACCCTCTCTGCCAAGGCAGAACATTCATCCTTTTAACTTCTACTGCATGCCTTGGAGTGATTTAAGTGTAACATTAACATGTGTTTGTGTGATTTCCTATCAGAACGGATATCTCCCTATTAATTAGCCCTTTCTTATTTAGTTCTTCAAGCCCCAAAAGTAAGAGAAAGGAAGAAAGAAAACACAAAAAACAGTAAGTAGCAATGCATGGTACTCCCTGCCTTGCCCTGTGCAGGAGTACAGGGCTAGGAAACATTTGGTGTGTCAGGCCCTTAGGAGGTAACACTGGCTGCAAAGCGCCAGGCAACTCTGAATTGTTTTGAAGTTAAAACCAGTGCTTCTGGTTTTGCCAGAATGGGAAAAGGCTTGTAGAAGCCGGAGGTATATCATCTACCCGTCTTCTGTGTCACCTGTTTTGGCATTTCCTTTGTATCACACATGGGACGCACAGTGTCTTGTTCATCCATCCTTGAGCAGATCCACCTGCCTCCTGCTCGGGGCAGCATGAGAACTCGGATCTGCTTTCATGTTTACCTGGGGCTCCCACGGAGCACAGTGCCCTACAGCCTCCACTGCCCAAAGGGCAGCCTTCCCGAGAAACTTTATCTCTGTCTTGTTGCTCAACATCCCTCGGGAGTTACAGTAGGATATACAACACAACCATATATTTGAATGGGGCAGAAGGCAACTCGGGTGGGAAGCTGGGAAGAGAAGTGAGCGTTTGGAGCTGATTCAGGATATAAAATTATGAAGTTGAAGCTCACATCTCCTGTGAAGCACAACCCTTGCCCTGTGGGGTAGCTAATCCAAAGGGTGCTCTATAACGTGTGGTGACAGTTTTGTTGGGGCCAGGAGGAAGGCCTATTGTTAACACTTGAGACCACACCAGATCACACCTTCCCGAGCTCCAGGGAAGGGTTTTGGAAGTGACTTCTCTCACGGTTCTTCTCAGGATTCACTTCCTTTTCAGCCTTCCTCTGGGTATTGCAACCTCTAGTTTCTCACCTGCTTTCTAAGCAATGTAACAACCCTGAGGCTGAATCCTAAGCATTAAAATCCTGACTGGCTCTGTTGCTCCTTGGAAAACCTGTTGAGAGAGAAACCCACTTATACAATGGGACGCTGCTGGCTTGACTGGCAGTTTGAACTTCTATCTCTTAGTCAGAAAGTGAATAGAGGGATGATAACACCTAACACTGCCAGTGGCACCCCAGGACTTTCTAGGACTGAAGTGCTTGGGAATCCATGCAGAGGATGCAGAGTTTCCTCTGCCAGATCATTGGTAAAACTGAGGCTTTCTACGTTATCAGTAAAAGAAGGCATCTCCCAAACACACCACAATGTAGGCAGTAGACTAAAAGCATGTAATTAAAGCAAAGATTGGATGCCTGGCTCAAATGCACTAACCTAGGGGAATGAGAGCTCCTAGAATTGCTCTTTGGGGATAAACCAGACGGGGTGTTTTAGCCCTTATCTCTCATCTCACAGATCAGAACTGAGCCACTCCTGGTTGCTGCAAACATCCTCATTACTGCTGGGTGTGTGTCAGAGAGATTCCATGAGCCAGCTTAGAGCAGGGTTTGTGTATAATCACTTTGCTTTGGCTTATCTTTGTTGAGCAATTGGTAACCTAAGTCACACAGGGCCAATTCTTCCTCCTGCACAAGTGCAAAATTCTTAACTGGGGGCACTGATGCAGAGGGTGAAGAGCAAAGATGAGGGGTTTTGCACAAATCCACCCAGTATTCAGTGCTGCCAATTCCAGCTCTTCAAAAATAAAGAAGGCAGAATGTAAAAGATTTTTTAATACAATAGTAGAGTATAAAATCATCAGAGAAATAAAACAAGTGAAGATCAAGCAATTGCCTTGATGGTTGCCCTTTTCCCTTAAAGGAGATGTTGTTTTCAAGCAATTGGTTTGGTGAATTGCCAAAAGCTGTCCCAACAGGTATATTAGTGTTGTCAGGGATGTGTATGATGTGCCTATGAAATCAGACTCTTCTCACCAGCTAACTCTTCATTACATTTGCCTGCTGGTACTGCAGTGCCAGGAGAATACAGCATGAGGTCTAAAAAATCTGCTGTTATAAGCACCAAGCACAGCAAGAGGGAAGGGGCACTGAAGGTGCCAACTTGCCCCCCATGTTGTCCTGCTGCCTGTGTGCAGGACTTCTACTGTTGGCACTGGCAACAACAGCCCCTCAGTGATAGATAATCCACCAATAGCAATCAGAATGGAGCAAAGTGCATCAGGATACTGAACCAGGGTCTATGGGCACAGTTTGCTGTAGCTGTCCTGTGGCCTTGGGAGCACTAGAAAAGTGGCTGGGGAGGCTGTTGTATGTGTTCACATTCATGCAGCAACCAGGGAAGGAGCTGCCTGTAGCCCTGGCTGCATCCTCCTACCCAGAAAGGGTAGGCAAGGCTGGTTGTTCCAAGAGCTCTGTGTGTGCCTGAGCCTGTCCTTTCTCATGCGCTCTTTAGCAAGGAACCAGAGAAGGGCTTAGGCTCGCGGCAGAGAAGGACACAGCATGAAATACGGGGAGCTGAGTTTTATGACTGGCCACCCAGTAGGACAGATCTCCCCCAGCAGTAGCACAGAGGTCCCAGGCTGTTCCCTGGCTGTGTTAGGGTATCCTGCAGGATGGAGGCCAAGCAGGTATGAGGCACATAACCTCCTTATGGCCTTGAAAGCAGAACGGATTGGTGCTCTCTGCTCATGTCCTGCATGCATGCCTGTAGATCTCCCTCCCAGGCAGGCTTTACTCCTGCCCTAATAGCTTGTAATTAAATGACTGGCATTGATCTCAGTAAAGTGGTTATCTAAAGTGGCCTTTTAGGCTTAGATATGGAGGGATGGAGAATGCCCTCTTGGTGTCCTGTGCAAAGTTTCATGCACCAATCTCTTTTGTTTAACATATAGATCTCATTTCTGGTTTGGATGTTTTTGACTCAGGCCTCCAACTGTGGAAACTTGCATCCCTCCAGTCTGCCAGCCTAATGGTGGTTTTTCTCTCTACTTCTTAAAGCTCTCGTGGGCGGCCCCGAAAATCTCATCGGCACCGTCACTCTCGCTCAGAAAGCTCCGATTCCCACTCTGCTAACTGCCGGAGCAGGTAATGTCACCGCTTGCTGAACCGGGTGTGCTTCTGTAGTACTGCCTGGCTGGGCTCAGAGCTGTCACTGCAAAAGCCACTGTGACCCACAGACACTCTGTGAAGCAGCATCTCTTTCTGCTAGTAGCTCTGTCACGTGCTGGAGGGTTGAGCAATTCTTGGCTTTGGCTGTGGAAAAGAGGGGTTTGGCCCAAGGAGCAGCGGCTGTAGGTTCTCAATCCAGTAGTCACAAGTCTTAATCCCCAAGGCTCATCATCAGTCTGTGACAGCTTGTTTTAGCCTGGTTGCTCTTCCCAGCATATGTGCTCTGTACTGTTAAGAGTCCACAAGAGTCCTTAAACCTACTCTTAGCAGTGGAAATATTTCAGTCTGTGGTGTTTGTTAGCCCACATTTTTGGCCTGATTAACATCTCTGCCTTGTGGATAACAGATCCATCCTGGGAGCAGATGATGGTGGAAGACTAACACTGCAATAGGAAGTCACTGCAATAGGAGTTATGGGCATCATGACTTCATGTTGGCTCTATAAACTACCCCCTCTCTCCCTCCCCATCTCTCCTCACTATTAGGAACTTGCTCATGCAAAGCTGAACAGTGAAGGGAGGATTGATAAGGGGAATTGATCTCTGGTGGGGTGTTCCTATAAGAGCAGAGTGGGGATTTTTGCCTATTTTTGTTTTCTTGGAGGAACACTGCCAGAGGCATGTTCAAGGCTGTGGGAAACTGTGGTTTGCCTTGAGTCAAAATAAAGTCATGAACTGGAGCTGAAATTTGAGATTAATGTCCAAAACCCACCACAAGGGTGCAACCACAAGGGTTTCCCGGGTGCAAAATACTTTTTTTAAGCAGGAAAACAAAACACCCCTTTTCTGTCCCTTGTGGCCATCACGTGGAGGGCTGTCTCCCACATGCAGTGACCTGGCACAAAGCTCTGAGGGGTCTCTGCTGCACCACTAATGGGCACCACTGCCATACTGAGGAATAACGGCTGTCCCTGTCTCTCCTCCTGGAGGCACAGAGCCAGGTCTCGGGAGGAAGGGCGTAAAACGCGGCGAAGACGCTCCCGGCACCGTTCAAAGAGCTCTGCAAAGCGAAGCTCCTCTGCAGAAGTTCAGGCCAGCCAAAAAGCCAGCCAAACTCTCCCCCTCTACAGCTTCCTGTCTCCTAAGGAAGTAGTAAGTATTACCTGCTCTGCTTCCTTGCTCAGACTAGCTACAGAAACCTGGGTGAGAAATTGCATATAAAATTTTTATAATTCAATTATAGCGATGTTAGACAAAGTTGGTTCAAAACTGTATTAATTATTAATGACGCTGCTCTTCAATGTATTCAAAGTCATTCCTTCCTTCAGTACTTTCACACCAAGGGTGGGACTGGAGAGGGGAAAAATTTGCCAAGACTCTAGTCTATGAATAATGAGTTAAGGACATTTACCAAAAAAAGTGTCCTCCAGCAATGATATTTTACAAGGAAGTGTTTGTAATGCAGCCTTTGATTAGCTGGATGTGAACTTAATTTACTGGTCTTCGTGTCCAACAGTTTAGCCCTTCAAGGGAAGAAAGGGAATCAAACATATATAAAAGAAACATTTACATTTAGTAAGTTGTTGATTATTGGCAGGGGATGTTTTCTGACTATTGGAATGCTTGTAAGATCACTATTTTGCTGGTCTGACAAGCCCAAGGGCCGAATTCTAAGCTCATGAGTAGCTTTCATTGATGCTAATGGGAACTTCATGTGCAGCCGAGGGTAAAATCAGGCTCAGTGCCTTAGGATGTTTTTCTGTGTATATGGAGAGGGATGATAGAATATGTACCTAGAAACTGAGGGAGCAAAAGATGGAGACAAATATTAGATATAGATTGATAAGAAGTCTTGCTTTTGCTTGCCGCATTCTGCCCTTGTTCCCCGTGGCTGCAAAGCAGAGCTGTGATGCTCTTTGGTCAGTGTTAGCCTCCGAGATGTGTTTTGGAGAGACAATTTGCTACAGAAGACTCAGGGTAGTGCAGAATCCGCTACACACACGTGTGGGTAACGTAAAGGATGTTTCGGGTAGAGAGCTGTCCAAGCCCCAGAGTGGTAGATAACAGGGATGTGATTTTTCCTCCTTTGTGGATCAGTCAGCAGTTGGAAAGAGCTCAGCCATACTCAGGATTTAGTTACATCAGGTGGGAGACAGTGCCAGCAAGGGGAGATGCCTTCTGCACTCGCCTACCATGTTTTGGTCAGTGTACATGAAGAGTACATGGATATACATGGATATAGATGGGAACTAGCTGTCTCACAAATATATATCTCTCTATATATGTATTTGCTCTCATTTTATGCATCTACTGAGCATGTGGTGCACATGAAAGTCTTGGCTATACAGCCGGTTTGTAAGATAGAGTATGGATGGCAAAGCCTGCACACAGAGTGAGTGTATTTGTGCACGCACCAAACAAGAATAACAAGCTCTAAAGCTTTTACTGTCATGAGCCTGGGCTGTTCCTGTCTGCCAACTCGGGAAGGTAGGAATGAGTTAACGGCTCCTTCCCAAAACAACCAGCAAAAGACTGCATTGTTTCACCAAGGATTTTTGGTTTGGTTTCTTTTGCTTTGGGTTTGCTTTTTTTGTTTGTTTTGTTTTGTTTTACACAAGCCATATATTTTACATAAATGTTTGAGTCTAAGCCTGGTTTTTAATTGGTACTAGGTTTCCTCTCTCTGAAGCCAGGGTCCAAGTCCTGTGAAGTCGACTTCCAGCTGTTCTGTTCCCAGAGCAAGAGTAAACTCCACTTTAAAACTGTAAAATCCTTTAAAATGAGCTAAACTCAAGCATGCTGCACTCCCCTTTGCACTTGCCTCACTCAGAGTAAATGAGCACACAAGCTGCAGGGCAGGGAAAAATCAGAGCATTTATAGTTGCTGATCCAGGTAATGGATGCAAAGTAAAGACATCAGGACCCTGCTGCAGTCTTTTGATCTAGGGTTAAGAACACAAATATTCCAATGGTAAAAATACATCAGAACACTTACTGTGCAGTCTGTTAGTGTCCTCTCTGTTCCCAAAAAGAGGTGCACTCTCTTGGGGCATCATTCAAGAACACTTTTAGCACTTGCTTAAATCGCAGCTCCTGGTTAAAGGCCGCTGCTGACTTTTTTTCTGAATGAGATCTTTAAATATCATGTATTCAAAACTGACAGGGGTAAATGGAACGGAAACTTTTAGTCTCTTCTGTTAAAGAGTACACACCGCTGTTCTGAGGCTCTCCTGTTTTGTGTGCTAAATGGTTGTTATATAAATAAGTACTTTTATCAGAATCAGCTTTGAAAGCAGCCTGGATTATGCTGAAAAGACGTTTTTTGTCAAAAATTCTGGAATTTTGGTTCTGAAATGGCATTCTAAATCAATGCTTTTAAATCAACATCTATGTTTCTCATGCCAGTTCCTATTGTTTTGCTTTTCTCCTGAAAAGTTCAAGTATTTTGTTGTGAATTTTATAACAAGCCCCCAACCCAAAGAAAAAAAAAAGTTCTCCTTCCCTTCCCTGGTATGACCTTAGCTTCCTAACTAGGTCTAGCTTTAACTTAGGAGGAAAAGAACCACCAGAATGCCCTGCCCATGCAGCTCCCTAACTACTGCTTCCCCCCTTATCTTTATTTACAAGCTGATACACTCGATCCTCTACACACATGCCAAAACACTCCCATCGCTGCTGCTTTTCCTTTCTGCAATGGATTTCCTAGCATCTCCACCGCTCTTCCCTTTAATCACCAGCAGCTGCAATAGTCACCTGTTGAGAATAGGATTACAGGTCTGTGCCTCAGCATGCAGGGAAACTGTGGGTAATATGCAGCATCTATTTTTGCACACAAATAACACCCCCTAACCTGCTGCAGACGTTTTACTCCGCACAGATACAGATATATTACGTGCTACTGTGCTTTTAGTTTAACAGCACAATATAAATACCTGCAGGGTACGAATCTAATTGCCTTTGTTGCACCTGATGGAGATAACTGCATGCTGCCTGCACTTTCCTTGCCAGCTCCTCGTCTGCAATGTCACAAATTAACATAGTCTTCAGTCAGATTCTCAATGAGGCTCCATGGGGGTAAGGCTGTTGCAAATGGCACTGTTTATCTTTGCATTAAAGCATCTGTAGGAAGATAGATTGGGGGGGCAATGCTGTGCAGATGGGCTCCCAAAACCTTGCAGTGGATCTGGACATTGGCTTGACACTGCTGCGTGTTTTCTAGCCTTGCTTTGTGGTTTATGTGGGAAGAGCTGTTCCTTTAGCTCTTCTACACCATGTTTCTGTCAACAAACATGGCCCTTAAAACTAGGAAGGCTGCGCCACAGCAGGCTGAAGGAGGTTTTGCCAGGCAAAGGTTTATTACTTTGCCTTATCAGGAATTTGCTGCCGGGAATGGATTTTGTGATCCAGGCGACATGGGAGTGTTGCCAGCCCCAAACAACCCAGTATCTGGCCTTATGGGAGCAGTTGTACCGTTGCTTTCAGGTTCCTGGATTTGGCCTAGCTCTTTCGGTAAAGAGGGCCTCATCCAGAGCTCTCCATGCAGCTAAAATGACTCTTTCCACTCAGTTTTCCTTGAGCGAGGAATCCATAATTGTGCCTAATGGGGATAGAGAGTATCCCTGTAGCACCAGTATTTTTGCACTCACTTTAATAGCAGGTTGCCTTTACAGCTGGGGGCAAACTGCTGCCAGATTTAACCCATTTTCCCTTGGTAAAGACCTGTCCCTGCTCCTCCAGAGGCTGAATGTCCCTTGGGCAACAGCCCCCACGGAGCAGCCGTCTTGGAGCCCCCGGCAGCCCCTCTTGGCAGGTGCTGCTCCCCTTCCTTGGCAGCTGTTTGCCGGGTCATCGGCAGAGCGAGGCTCGCTGGGGTCACTGACACAAGCTCTTTATCCCTTTTCTTATTATAATGCACAGCAAACGGGAGAGAGGGAGGCATTATGCCCCTCTGAAAAAGAAATGAACTCTGCTTTGAAATGCATTGCAAAACAAGAGAAAAAGACACAGGAAAGTAATCCCTCAGCTATCACGCGGTCTGTGCACTGCTGCTCGTTGCTAGATCCCTGTTCCCATATGGCTGAGAAAATTTACAGTCATATCTCTCCTCAGGGCTGTTTGAAGCACAGCAAATGCACTTGTTCAGTTTAATTGGGAGACTGGTGGTGTTTATATTTTTGTAACCTATTAGACTATGGTGCCTCGTCATCTAGGAGCTCACTCAAAATTACATTCTGAGGTATGAGTGAGGGCCTCATTTCTACTCCTTCATCTTGATTAAATAATGATTTGAAACAAAAAAGAAACAATAAATATATATCTTGGGTACCCTGAGGGCAGCAGTAGGTTCCCCTGCTGAAAGCTGGAGAAAACAAAGTTCACTGAGATTATTTAATTACTTATTAGAGAGGAGGATAAAATCCAAGTGTTCGCACAGGGCAAATAAGGTTTAGAAAAGACCAAACTTTTAAAACACCCCAGAAAAAAAAAAAAAGCCATTAGAACTCAATTGAACACAGGATGTTTTCAGATGTGGCTCGTGGTTTCCATTTTGTGTGGCTGATGCGCCTTTCCAAAGCAGTAAAATGGAACAAAAGCAAAGTCAAGGTCAGCAGAGAGGGAGTTTGCCTCCAAGCATAGGTCTGAGTACCGCACCATCAGCTTTTGTCCTTTGCAGGCTCGAGCAGTTCCTATCCTGGCTCGTGCTCCAGGGCAGGAGTTCCCCTGGAGCCTGGTGCCCTCCATGTGCCCTCACATGGGCTGTGCGCCCTGTATCTCCTATCTGTCCACCTGCTGCCTCCTCCCGGCGTGCTGCTAATGCAGCCGTTGGGCTAAAAAGAAGTTTGCTGGTTCTGAAATCATTTCATAGAGGTGAAACCCTGGAAGCAGTTGACACTTTGAAAGGTAAAGTCCAGCAAAGGCAAAGCAAGAGCATAATAGCCGAGGTCCCAGGGGCAGGTTGCAGAGCTGTTTTAGAATACCAGGAACTGCTGAATTTATTGCCTGTGGAGAAGAAAAGGCCTTTTGTTTTTAGACTGGAGAACAGGGAAGCGAAGCATTTGCAAGTGCCGTGGTGGTGTCTCCCTCTGAGCAGCCACATGCCCCTCCAGGCCTCTCCTGCCCGCACAGCCAGGGAGCACTTGCAGTGATATTTTTATGCCCTCAAGTAAAAGACAGTTAAGGGCTGGCGAGGTCTGGGGATGCTTCAGATCCAAAGCAAACTATGCCCCATCTCCTAGAACAATCTTCTGGGATGTGGTTGGGGAGAGAAGAGTGGCTGGTACCGAGGAGCTCACTGCTCCCAGGGCTCTGCTTACGGTGCCAGGGTTTCAGTAAGGGTTGGTGGCAACAGGAGGAGAGCCGGTACCTGACTTGTCTCGTGCTCTTTGACATCACTGTTTCCACTGGAACAAAGTGCTAGAGCTGTGAGGGCTCCCAGGTCCTCCACATCTAGGGCTCGGAGCGTGGCCAAAGGTTGGGATAGAGGGAGAGGGAAGCCACAAAGCACCCCAGCTCTGGCATGGATTTACAGGGATGACCCAATTCCTGTCATTTGTGCAATACTCCTGTTTCTGGGAGTGTTAGGAAGGTACTTGGAGATCCTCCAAGTCGCGGTGTCTACAGAGCACGAGGGTGCTGTGGATATTCCTCCTTGCTCTCTGTGCCGGCAGCTTCTCTCGCAGCAGCTCCCGCTTGGTTTCAGTCACCGCTGGTGTCAGCGCACGGATCTGAGCCAGACCTCCCTGACCCAGTTAATGCCTCTTGAACGGGCTCAAGAGCAGCCCCCGAGGGACGCGTGTGAGATGATAGAGGCTGGTGGGGGGGATGCGAAGAGACCATCTGGTGAGAGGAAGGAGCAACATGTAAACAGGAGCTGGGCTGTGCTTGCACTCGCTCTGGGAATGAGGAAAAGAGCCAGGTCCCTGCAGCAGCCAGTGCGTCGGCCTCAGGTCCGTGCTGTCCAGGGCTAAACCCTCTGAAGGGGCCAGCCCTGCCCGTGTGAGACCCCACGCAGCTCTGCTTCCTGCACGGGGTTGAGGAGGTGCCAGAGGAGGGTGCATGGCATGGAGGCGGATGAGGCGGCTCCGAGTGCGTGAGGAGGATGCATGCAGGTGTTTGATGGAAACGGGCTGGGATAGCCTTGGAGTTCTCTGCAGTGGGGACACCACACGTCTGTGTCCACAGACCTGTCCAAGGGGTAAGAAACAAGGGGATAAACTACCTGAGTAATGGAAATTCGCCGCAGTGGTGCTCAGGGTCCCTGAGCGCAGTTCTGCGTGGGGCAGCTCACCAGGATGTGCTCACCTGGATGTGCCGAACGCAGGGCTGTCCTCCCCATCCCCACCGCTTCCTAACTCATCGCAGCAGGAGAATTTTTCCCTCCCTTATTTTTTTTTATTTCCCTCCTCTTCACTTTACCTTCTATTGTCACTTCCATGTGGCCTCTGTGAAACCAAAGGGGATGCAGCACAAGGTGCTGCTTCTCAGCACAGCTGATCAGCCTGAAGGAACTGAACAGCCTCATGTAAAACAGAAGGACACAGAGAGAGGAGCAAACAAATAGCCAAAGAGCAGTTGTGACGTGTGCGTACATAGAGGAGTCAGGCAAACAGTTGTCAGTGTGGATTGAAGAGAGGGTTTATGTTTTTTTCTTGTAATTTGAGACTCTAATGATGGACTTATGTTGCCCGCTCTTCCTTTTTTCTTACACCTTACCTACTAAAGGAGGAGTTCTTGATGGGTAAGTGGATGCTATCCGCAAGACACTAGGGAATTTATTAGAGGTCACTTGAGCGCTTTAGCTATGCCTTCTTCAGGGGGAAAAAAAGCACACAAAGAAATATCTGTAAAATTTTTATTTCCAGAGGGATTTTTCTTTATCCCTTCCCTCTCCTTTTTTCTTTTATTCCCCCCCTTTTTTTTAGTTTCAAAGTGCTAAGCTTGTTTGTTTGCCAGTTTTTTAATTTGCACAGAAGCCCTTGATTTTATTTTACTTTTCTTTATTCATTTTAGTGACATTCATTCAGTTTCCATGTTAAGCAAGCTTAAAAAAGAAGTCAGACTTATTTGGGATTTTGTTTTGTTCTTTTTTACTTTCAAAGCAGTGTGCAGTTTTTTTGTATGTATATTCCTGTTTCTTTTCCCCCATCCTCCCTCTCATAGGTTAAATAAGGGCTTTTCCCCTCCATTTTACCTTTTTTTCAATTTAGTTAGTTATTTTGATTCTTTGGTTCCCCATTTACTTTGTTGAACTCTTTTGTTTTAACACAAATTGCATGCTGATACTCTTTGCATGATCTCTAAATCTTCCCGTTATTATAGCAGGGGGAAAAGAAGTTTCTGCTTACTGTGGATTTTTTTCAGGGATATGTGCTTTGTTTTCTTCTTCACTTTCTGCTTTTGCTTTCTTTCTTTCTTTCTTACTTTCTTTCTTTCCTTTTGTTTCAGTGCATCATGATGGTAAAATTTCTGGGTTTATTTAAAAAAAAAATCAAAGAAAGTAAAACCAAAAACCACCGCCTCAAAAACATTCAAACAATGCCAAATGGCTTTTTTGCTTTCAGATCTCTCAGTCAGGGTCTTCTGCTGACCTCTTTACCAAAACAGACAGCCCGCTTGGCAACCTAGCCAGCCAGAATGGAGAGTATCATGAATATGACTCAGGAAACGATACTTCTTCCCCTCCCTCCACTCAAACGAGCTCCTCCAGGTCAAAGAACAGCCAGGAGAAAAGAAGTCTAGTCCATGATGGCTTTGGCCATGCCTTCTCGTCCGGGAAGCCCAAACTGGCCAACAGCGATAACAGCTCTGATTCAGGAAATTCCTTCACCAGTTGCTTTTCCCAGAGCAAGGGAACAGCTTTGGAAAGTCTATCTCCAGATGCCCAGGGACAAGACCGAAGGTCAGTGATTACTCGTAGCTGCTACTGGCAGCCACATATCTGGTATGTTGTTGCTGGAATGTTTCCTTTTTTCCTGCCCAGTTGCCAATTGCAGTGGTGAGCCGGTAGGAAGGGTTTGGTGGTCGGGATGCAGTTAGACATAAATCAGACACATGGTCTTGCCGGTCTGAAGTCCAGAGCCCATCAAGGACCACTGCTTCCGAGTGAGGAGAGAAATGAAGACCCAGCTGTCAGGCTCATGAGAGTGGCACGTGGCTGCCCTCCTGGTGTCAGTGTGACCAGCAAGGGATTTGACCCCGGGCTGGGCTGTGTCCTGGGCACAGCCCTGCTTAGCTGGTCATGGCCATGCAAAAGAAGAGTCATTGGCCCTTGTGCGACAAGCTAGGGGTTGAGGGGTTGCCATACAACTTCCTTCCCTCCCTTTACCACGGGGAAGGAAGGGAGGCAGGATTCATTTTCCCTTGAACCATTATGGGCTGTTTTTCTTCCTGACCATTGAGGCAAATCCAATCTGTCCCTTCCTGGCTCATTCAGGACTGGTCTTGGGTGATCAGATAGCATTTTCTGGGTGGAGGCAGCACAAGGAGAGACAAGTGCCTCCTTGGCTTGGGATAACCCAGAGCCTGAGGGCTGGGGAGCCAGAGCTGGAGCCAAACCTCAGTCAGATGACACAGGTCACGGTCAAGGGAGAGGGGCACGTGCCAGCCTCTAACGCCTCCCCTTCTCGGGTGTTCCTGGGTGGCAAAAGGGGATGCTCTCCTTTTGTCGGGTGCATACTGGGGATACAGATATTGAAGCAAAGCAGCTGGTACCCAAGGCAATGCCTAAAGCTAGTGGTGTTAGGAGCTCTTTCAGCTCAGGCCCTGAGGTCTTCAGAACTGAAAGTTAGAGTCAAGACATGGTCTGGTGCTGGAAGTGCTAAATCAGAGAGGGGGAGAGGCAGAGGAACTGGCGTTCGGAAGAACCAGCTCTGAATTTTCAGCTAGTGGGTAGTATTTTATGACTATGGGTACCTTTCACATCATGACTTCATTGGGACAACTCTGCCTTCACATGGGTAGATCTAGGATAGCATGTGGGCATTGGTTGTGATGGGGTGGCTCACCGCTGGGTTAACCCAGCTCAGACCCAGGGCATGTCCCTTGGAGACGGGGGAATTTGTGCAGCCTCGTGCGCAGGCAATGGGGAGCTTGCACTTGGCTCCCACCCGTGCTGCTTCACAGCCAGGCAATGCCTTTGCCCTGCCACACTCTGCCTTTTCCTTGCTCCAGGATTTCTCCCCACCTTGCTCCATGCCCAAGGGCTTGCACAGCTCACTGGCCTGGCCCACACTCTGCCAACCAGACACATCTGCTGTGTCGGTCATGGAGCAGAAGATCTGCCATCCTGCAGGACCTCAGGAGAAGGCACCAACACCACCTTAAATCTCTCCCACAGCCTTTCCCTGGCACCAGCCTGGAGGGTGGCTCTTGTACTGCAACCTATGCAATGGGTCTCCTGCAACAGGAACTTGGGAAGCTGGGAGGTTTTCTATCTCCCGGTGGGGAATGGGAGGACAGGAGTACTGTTAGCAGAAGTGTGGTGCTCCCCACGCCCGCGACTGGTCCCAGCTCAACTGCAGCCTCAGTGGCTGTCCAAACGTATGTTTGCAGAGGGTACCTGTCTCCGTATCTTGGTTGCTCAGAGAAGAAGCGAACCTTCCTCCCGTCCCCAGCGCACAGCTCCCCGCCGAGGCCGAGCTCCCGCAGTGAGTCCTACGCCAGCACGGGCTGCTCCTCCCCTGGCTCCAGCCACTCCAGCTGCTCCCGCTCCTTGCACCGCAAGGCCTCCCCCAGGGACTCCCGAAGCAGGTCCTGCTCTTCAGGGAGGAGGTAAGGCCAATTCAACCATCTGTTCCTGTGAGGCTTCCCTGTGAGCCGGGGTTCAGAGAAGCCAGTTGCAGCCTCACCTGCAGGATCTTTTACTCTTTTCTGCTTCTTGCCGCTCCCCAGGTCTTATTCCCGGTCCCCCAGCTATTCATCCAAGTCCTGCAAAAAAAGTCCCGGGAGCAGGAGCTCGAGGCCTCGTCGGAGCCCCAGTTATTCCCGCTACAGCCCTGGCAGGTACAGCTGTCTCCTTACACTGTGTCTGGTGCCTTGTGCTTTCTAGTTGCCTCCATGGCTTGATTGGACTCTTGTGTACTTTCCGGTTCTTTCTGTCAGGCTCGAACTGCTCTCTCACCTTCCCTGTGGGCATTTTTTTCTGCTGTTCCCCACAAGCTGGCTCACGCTCCACTCACTGCCTGGCTGCTGATGGCAGCAGCAGTAATTCCCTCGCTCCTGTGGGGCATGTTGTGAAAGCTTCACACTCTTAAAACTTTGCTCCCTGTGCATTTCCAGGGTCTCATTCCTGCGGGCTGTGACAATCTCAGCACCTGGAGCAGGAAGGTGTATCCCTTGTGTGCCCCGATAGGGCCCTGGAGCTGAAGGGTGTCGCTTTGCGGATGGCATTGAGCTGGGAAAGGGGCATACGAAATTCCAACCTCAAGCATTCTGTGATTCTGTGAAATGAGCTACACTCCACGAAGGACCTGTGCTGACACGTGCGGGAATTCAACACAAAACCATGGCAACGCCGACACTCCTTACGGAGTGCTCTGCCGAGGCAGCCCACCCCTGTAGCGCTGCCTGGCCGCCCTGCCCGGCCCTCCGCAACGCTGCTTCTCACCCTCTTCCGCAGCACTCCCAGCAAGAGCAGCTCTTGTGGAGCTGAGGGAATGCAGAGCGCGGGCACAGAGCTGGGCACGTGGCAGCCACGTTAGCTCGGCAGCGCAGAGCCACGAGGAGACACTCTATAAACCGCCAGGCAGCCCACGGTTAGCGGGTGCCCATCTGCCAGGCGAGATGAGTGTCTCTCTGCCCAGCTCAGTAGGTGTGTGCAGAGCTGATGCCACCAGATTATTTTGCTTGGAGTAGATCCCTTTTGGAGCTGAATGTCCTCCGCTTACCTGTTCCTGCATGGGTGATTGCCCCCGTGTTCAAAACCCACACATGCAATTGCACAAAACACGGCAGTTTTCCAACTGGAAAACTGGACAGTTTCCAAACTGGTTCTTTCTTAGAGATCGCGAGAGAGAGCACAAGTACAGCTCCAGTGAGAAGGAGTCGCACAGGGAGCGTGACCGAAGGCGGCGACAGAGATCCTATTCACCCCTGAGAAAACGCAGGAGAGATTCTCCCAGCCACCTCGAAGCTCGGCGCATCACAAGGTAAGGGGACACGCTCCTGTCCCTTGAAGACAAACCAAGATGTAGCTCCCTTGGGGGAAAATGGGATCTCCTTTGGCCCCAGCCATCAGCAAGGAAGGCTGCTCCCCCAGCTCAAGGAGGAGACCTGTTTTCCTGAGCTGGATCATTGTGTGTTTCCACCCCTGTGAGAGTCTGGCATTTTGCAGACGGAGGAAGAAGGAAGCAGAGATTCCCATTTACAGCAGATAAAGAAGTAGGGCTGATAAAGTCAGAGCTGGGGCTGACCTATCAGATAGTGGGTGCATCCTCCCCCAGACTTTCCAGGGAGGATGTTCATTGCAATAGATCTCCCACAAAGGAGAATCTGTCATTCCAAATATGGAGTGACAGAAAGCTTTGAACTTTATTCGTTCCCGTCCCTATGATTTCTGTAGCCCTTGAGCTAAGGCTGTTCCAAGCAGAGACCATGAGAGAGCCTGGCCTCATATATGGTGCTTGGGGCACTTCCCCGGGCATGTTCCAGGGCTTTGGAGGTGGTTGGTTTGGATTCCAAAGCCTGTCAGCCATTCTGCTCCCTTCCTTTTCTGGGAGGTGTTGTGCTGAACAACTGCATGAAAGCAGAAATGCTTTCTGAAGAATTTGGCAGTGAGTCTGTGTTTGTGTTACAGGTAACCCAGGTCTCTTTTTGTCTCCACAGTGCCCGCAAACGCCCTATCCCCTACTACCGACCCAGTCCATCCTCCTCCAGCAGCGCCAGCAGCTATTCCTCGTGGTACAGCAGTACTAGCCGCTCCCCGAGCCGGAGCCGGAGCTACTCCAGCTACCGGACAAGCCGGAGCCGAAGTTGGAGCAGCAGCAGTGACAACGGCAGGAGCCGCAGCCGGAGTTCAGGCCTCAGAAGCAGCCGCAGCAGGAGCAGGAGCTATGACTCAGGAGGCAGCACCAAGAGCCTCCGTCGGTAGGGAGTGCCGGCGACGGCGTGCACGCCAATGATGTCTCCAAATTCCTGGCATTCTCTGCTTCCTTCCCACCTACTTGGCCATTGATAATGATCATCCCCGATACTGACGTGGTGGCAGGGCCGGGTCCCCCTTCTGCAATTCCGAGTAAGAGCCCTCATGCACGTGGCATGGAGAATTCCCAGAAGCAGGCAGGACCCTGCGCGGTCCCACAGAGTGTCAGGGGACGTCCCAGCTTCCCAGGCCAGCACCAGAAGGAGGGTCAAGGCTTTACAGAGGGTCTTCAGTGACAGACCTGCTCCATGCACCCCACTGTTATCCCTTCCATGCTGCTCTGCAATCATTAGCAGTTGGTTCAAAAGAAAAAACATAGACACTTGCTTTTCTCCCACCAAGCCAAGAGCCATCAAAATAATTTCCATTGGAGGGATAGTCACGGTTAGGGAGGAATTGGGTAGAAGGCTTTGGTGATGAGAGTGGTTGATCTGCCAAGGCAAATGCTAAGGCAAATTTGGGCCTCTCCTCCAGAGTTTCTGCCCACTCTGCAGCAGGCTTCTGCTATGAGAGATTATTTATGTGTTGCCAGTCAGCCAGTCCTTGCTATAAATAGAAGGCTAGAAATCCCTCCTGACGTAATTCCTGGGGAAAAGAAAGCTACCCCCACTTTCTCCTGCCCTTTCCTTCCAGGCGTGGATTAGTCTGCCACAGGTCGTGGGCTATTCTGCCAGAGGGTCGTGTTTTGTCCCCATCAGCACTGTGGCTCTCTTGGGAGCAGGCCGTAAGGCCGTAGAGACCTGATGCACACGCAGGGCTGGACATGCAGAGCTGCCACCACACAGTGCTCCGAGGCACAGGTGCAAGCACAGCATGCGGGAGCCATGGGACCCGGCGTGGGTTTGTAGTCTTGGGCAGAGCCAGCGCTTCTGGTCTTTGCAAGGGGCATCCCCAGGACCGAGGTTACCCTGTCCCCGGGCAGGTCCATCCTCTGTGGCCTTTACGCTGCTGCAGCGGGAGCTGGGCAGGAGCCTCTCCACCAAGCCAGAGCGCACGGGGTTAAGAGCATATTGCCTGAGCCAGGGAATCTCAGCTTCCCTTTCTTGCAACAGGCAGCAATTTTAAGCAGCACTGGAGGGGGATTTCAGGAAGTCACTTCTCCTTGAGCCTGTCAGGCTCCCCTCGAAGGCAGAACTAGCGGGTGCAGCCGCCCTGGCGCTCCCTCCTCCTTCCCCCACACAAGGCAGGGCCATGTTTTCCATGCGGCGCAGCGGGAAGGGCTCAGCCGCCAGCTCCGGCTGCGGGGCTGTGGAGCGGCCCCTGCTCCCGCCCGCCCTCCGGATGCTCTTCCCCTGCTGCAGGCAGCACTTGTGCCCCCGTCTCTTCCTCGCTGGCAGGATGGCACCCAGGGCGGGCTCTGCTCCGAGCGTGCTTTTCGGAGGAGCCGCTCGCTCACAGGCAGCCCTCAGGCTCTGCGGTGGCTCTGCCACCCTGGGCCCCACGTTTTTGTCCCAGTGCCAGAGCTGCCAGCCCAGCTGCCTGGGCAATGACTGTGTTTTGCAGGGTAACAAAGGCTTCTCCCCACACAGGCTGAGCTGGTGCTGAGAAGTTTCTTTCTCTTACAACACCTGGGTGCTTAGAGAAGCTAATTTGGGACTAAGCCTTCCCTCCCTTTTTTTTCCACCCCCTCCCCTTCCATCCAGCATGCTTATTAACGAGCTGGAGTTAATGAGTCAAGGAGGTGTGTCCTGTAAGCGTCACAAAAGAGGGCTAAGTGGAGGCAGCATCTGCTAGAGGAGAAGGAGGTGGCTATAGAGAGACCCAAACTTGCCAGCCCAAGTTCCTTGTACCCAGGACTACCTGCAGCCCCTGGGCTGCTGG
>VWPW01017736.1:0-28199 GCA_013389825.1 Crypturellus undulatus | reverse complement strand
ACGGCCAGCGACGGGCGTCTTCACTCTACATGTAATTCTCTAAAGCTATGCCAAAACTCAAATTCGGTGTATAGAGCTAAGTATATCAAAGACTTAGAAAGTATATTTGCTGTATGGGAAGGAGGGGATGGCTACATTTAATTAATAAATTACATGGCTAATTATTAGGAAAAATATTCACTGTATGCCATCTGAAGAACTATAAGATGATTCATTAGAGTGCTGCAGTACTCATACCCAAGAAATAAAAAAAAAGGAAAGGAAGAAAGAAAAAGCATATGCATTACAGTGACAGCAAATATTATAAACTCTGGCATTCTCCTGTTTCTAAGAATGTTTGTAAAAAGAAAAAAGAAAAGTAGGAGGTCTTGCTATAGATTATGAAAGAGAGATTCCAAACTGTCAGTGTTCCATTGTTTAAAATGGTTAAGTTGTGAAATTGCAATCCTACATAGGATAGTATTTTTATATAGTATAGAATTTATTTACATTTTATATTTATAGAATTTTAAAAATTCCCTTTAAAAATGGGCTTATTTGTCTTAAACTAGAACCTTATCATCTAGCTCTATCATCTAACCTGTACCTCTAGTTAGAGAGCCTAGTGAACTCCTATTCTAAATTTTATAGCAGAATTCATCTGAGTGTCAACCAAATTATAGCCATATAATGTGGGTGAAAATCATCTCCCTTTCAAATCCTCTCTCTCTCTACTTTATACTGAAATTTACTGTAATGACCAGACTTTTATTTCAAGAAGAAATAGAAGGTAATTTGCAGGTAATTTGAAGACTTGGGGAAGTACTCTGGAGAAACCTCATTATGGGATTTTACCTGTATTTTTTGCTAGATTTTCCCTACTGGCTGCTTCTGGGAACTGAGCTAAAGTTTCAGGAGGTATGGCTGTTTACATCTGTTTTAGGAAGTGTGTTTCACTAAGCATATTTTACCTTATTTAATTAATTTAGTTTAGGTATACACAATTCTACTGTCACAGCCATATCCAGAAACAGCTGAGAGAACATTAATTGCTTATCTAAAAATGCAAATAAGTAGAAAGTGAAGTATGAAATTACTTTCTGTAAACTATACACTATATTTGTCATTGATATGTTGCTTACAGTTTGACAATGCTGTTTATTTATATGCGTGATCATTTGCCTTTACTCCTCTTTAATGCACATATATTCATTAGACTATATCATACCTTACGGGTGATAAAACCTTCGTCTTCCACCTACTCCATTTTAGATGTGGCAAATACAATTAAAAAAAAAAAGTAAGTCTCTACTCTTCCTAATTTTCTGTCTCTTTCCAATATACTTTATTTTATTTTTTTTATTTTTACCTACACAACAAATGATTTATGTATCAATGCACCTCCGTGTTTGTCAGAGTTTCAGGATGTATAAATTGGATGTATAAATATCCTAAGATATTCCATCACAAAGCTATGACCCTTGGTACATGTCTGGCAAATTATGTATACAATAAAAAGTCCTTTTTTGCTAAAAATTATGAGGAAATCTGATCTTAATATTTTTAAGTGAATTTGTTTGTTTTCACCCTAACCACAATGTTCAGATAACCACTGCATTTTTAGCAACTAAAATGAGTTTTGAGACAAAAATTAGGTTCAGTTATAGCATTCCAACATTTTAGCTCATAAAAATGTATTTCTTAAGGCATGATAAAGGTGCCTAAACATGTCACTTCAGATGCTCATGAGTATCCTGTAAGTGACATTCTACTTGCCAGGGATATATATATATACAAAGTTCTTAAAATGATTTCAAATGCCCATGTTTAGGCAACAGAATTGTTTTTTTGTCTTCGCAGCATCTGATATTGTGTGTTTCTAGTGACTGTCACTGTAAAATAAACAACCTTTATACCTTCTTTCTTTTGAACCCTAGCCAAAGACAGAACACAAGGGGTAAAAAGTAAAAAAATCTTCCAAGGTCACTTGGAAGATTTCTTTCACCTTGCGTTCTTAAATACTATGTCTTTTCCTATATATATTAGTGTCATAGGCTTAATTAAATCTTGTGTTCCTACAATCAGTTTTGCTCCCAATTGAATCATCAGGAATCTACTTATTCTCAGATTTTAAATAGGGCTTTGTGTAGTATATATTCTCACATCAAGGGAATAGAATATCAAAGAGCTTTAAGATCGATCAGTCTATTGTTTTCACTGAAAATAAGTTTGGTCTTATGTCCTGAATGTGTACTGACATTATTATGCCTCAATCACTGAATTTCTTGTGGCATGTTTAATGTTTTGAAAAGATGAATTCTACTTGCAAGAAGATAGATATCAAAAAGCTTTTTTATCATCTTTCTGAAAATTCTAGACAGAGAAAGAAGACTCACAGCAGAAGCCATATTCTCATCCTAGATTTTATAATCTAATATCTTCTCAAGGAAAATATGCTTGAAATAAAACAGAGAAAAGAAATCAATGAAATGACTAATGGCAGGGCATATACAAAAACACTTTGCTTAGAGCTGAGACAAGTTCCACAAGTTAAGTTTGATTCGTTGCCTTGCTCATCAAAACTGAATTAGTAGTTGGAAATGTGATGAAAGACATTACTGAGCTTTGATCAATCAATTTAACAGTTTTAAGAGAAATTGTGTAGTGTCTTCAGTCAATCAGCAACAAATGGAAAGGCACTGCCTGAATGTATATGCAAGGTCTCATCAGAGCTACTTTATCATCAGCACAACTTTCATTGTGCCATGAGTATTCAGCAGTGCTTAGAGGACTGAATAATCCTTTTTGAGGACAAGCAGTGCTGAACAGTGCAGTTTGTGTCTGCCTCAGCTCTCTCTGGCAATATAGATAAATCAGTTCTGATGTGATCGCAATTGGAAAAAACTCTGTGTGATATTTTTAAAAAGATGATGCTGGATTTATGTCAAACTTGTCTTTATCAAAAATGCTCTATGAAAAGTTGGAGTTTATTTTGTTTTTCCTTCTTTTGAAAAAAAAAAAATAACACCCTTACAAAGTAATCATTTCAGCAAACAGTAAAGGGAAATCTGTCTTCACACAAGATCTAGGTTTGCTTCAATGCCCCGTTATTCTGCTTTACTATATCCATGTGCACGTTGCTACTGCATGATACACACAAGATTGCTAATGTCATATTTACACGTATGCAATATTATATGCATGAATTAGATTTTTTCTGACCCTTTAACGAGATATAGGCCCTATTTTAATAGATTTGAAAAACAGTGGTAATGCTTGTTCTTTAGCTGCTTTAAACATACCTTTTTAACTCTTAACTGTCTGGCACATTTTGAACATTGAATTTTGGCTGAAGAATTTTGATGGTGGACTAGACAGCAATTCACAAAAGCTTAAAGAGCTTTACTAAGTTAGGTCTACAGTCACAGGAATAAGAAGAATATATTAGCTATGATTTGGTAAATAATTTTTATCTGACTTTTCTAGAACCAAGCAGAATTAGAGGTTTGTGAGTCTGTAGGAAATGTCTAGATCTGTTGTTTTATTGTCTTTCTTTTAACGCAGGGAAAACTTTTTTTTTTTTCATTTTGTATAGGTATGACAGATAGTATAGCAGATAGCACATGGTAAAGTTCGATAGTATAGCAGATAGCACATGGTAAAGTTCAAGATCTTATTTCCTCAGGTTTGATGTTTGAATAATTCATCTAGACCCCAGGGTGAAGGTGATGTTTTAATACAAAACTTATTTGTAGAATGGGAAAATATGTGAATGCACATACTGGTAATTTTTATACTGCTATGTTAAATTCAATTAGGGCATCTTTCTTTACATCTGAATAAAAGATGCGTTTTTTTTTTTTGCTTGTTTCTTTCCTTTTCCAGTTCAAGGTCTAATTACTTCAGACTTTAGTTTCCTTTCATTTAAATTTCCCATAATGGAATTTATGTTTATGTAACAGATGAACCATGATCCACGAACCATGATTGTTGTAGTTAGTTACTATTCATACATAATTCTCTTTTTTTTTTTTTGAAAAAACATGCTTTTTCTATAGCATGTTTAGCATCTGTGTAAAGTTAATTATATTTGGTTTTTGACTACTATTTCTTCATATGTATAGATAGATAGATAATATTTTGATCATTTTGGCGAAGACTATTAAGGTGAAATTCATCCCTCTTTAAATTTGGACATCTGTAGCTGAAGTTGCCATCCAGGTTCATTTATATTAAAGAGAAAAAAAAAAGTGCTTTTCTGAATACAAATCATAGATTCCATTTTGCTAACTGTATTATGTCAATCAAATTACACTTAATGATATTCTGAAGTATCTAAATGAGAAAAGAAAAAGATTATTTATACAGTGACAAATGCTCAGTCAAACCTTATCAACACAATAACATTGACACAGTCAAACCTTATTGACTCAGTTTGACTTAAAGAGGCACCTGAATATGTTTTCAAGAAAGTATGATATCATGGTTAATTTAAAAAGCACAGTTCAAGAAAAGAGTTGGTTAGCTCTGTCATAGAGTAGCAGTGACAAGAGAAATTAGACAGATCAAGCTACTACCGTGCAATTAACTTACAGTAAAAGCTAAATGAGTTATTGACCATTAAAAGTACTAAAATGCTTTAAAATGTTTTGATAATTACAGCATAAATGCTGACAATATTTGTATAAGATTAAATATCACACATATTTAAACCTGAAATACCAGGTTTACAAAGCACTTCAAAAAAACTCATTGAATCTGACTGAAGACTGAAAAATCTAGCTAAAAAAGTTCTTAAGCATGCTCTTGCATCATTTTTTTCTTTTCCTACACCAATCTTTTCTGTATTTAATAATTGCCAGTGTTATTTATTGAAATTCAAAGCAAAATGTTACAGTTTTTTTTCAGTGCAAAACAGTAGGCAAATATATAGGTAGATTAAAATATATATGGATCTGTAACAAACTGCAAAAATATCCTAACATCAAAATACAAAATTACTTTTTTAAGGATATTAAACTTTTCTACTGCCCAGTGCTACATAAAAGAAATAATAATAATAATAATAATAATAATAATAATAATAATAATAATAATAGTAATAATAATAATAATAATAAAGGAGTTGTGAAGGGTTTCGGGAAGAGTTAGGAGACATTGCATATAAGGAGTTCATTCATACAGCACATTCATGGCTTTATACTAAAAGAGTACCAGACATTTTCATTATTTATCTTATTGAAGGGAAAATTTACTTCTTATATGCTAATTTTATTCTCTGTTTCCCAATAAAGCAAATAAAACATGATTTGATTAGTCTAACTTAACAATGAAGTGACACTGAAGAAAAAATATAGTATTATATATACATTAGATTTTTGTCAATTGGAGACTCAAACACAATTCAGTACCCTTTATTTTCTATTTCTTTTTAACTTTTAATCTCAAGTCCTTTTCCAAAGCAAGATATAATGGTTTCTGTGCAGTATTGAAGCAAGATAAATTTTGAGTGACAAGCAACAAAACAGGATGAGGTAGACAGGACACACTGTTATGCTGCATCAATGGTGTCTCGAAACAGAAAAGAAAATAATGTAATTTACTTCTGTCCAAACATTATTAATGTCTCATCTGGGGACTGCGATCACTTTTTTACTTCACATTTGAATAGTGTCTGTAATAGTTTCCACTTGGCAGAGAACTGAAGTACTACCAGCCCATTTGATATTTGATAGTTCCTAATCAACTGCTGAGATCTCTGTAACTGCCCTTCATGAAAGTCTAAGGTGCAAAAATCCTGCGGGCTGTCTCCAGACTTTATTGATGTGAGTCATCTCACCAAATGGAGATTTCTATAATTTGGACTTCTACTTCTGAGTAAGTCATCCCAGATTTCCTTTACAGACAGTGAAGAAGAACAGGCATTTGTACGGCACTACAAAATAACCCAGATAAGTATGTTCGTGTGTAGAAGCTAATTCTAATGTTGTGATCATCACCCATGCTGTGATCAGAGCACAGGCATTTTGTTGTTTTTGTTTACAAGAAAAAATAACAAAATGCAGCCTAGTATAGCAAAAGAATTAACTTGTTTTTGCAATAACAGCACTGCACATTTCCTTAAAATGTCAATGAAGGTGTGGCATAAGTTAGAGTAAATGATTTTTCCACATTGCCTATCTTCTATGATAGTCTTTTACATTTACAATGCTCTGTTTCTTTGTTTGCCTCACCTCTTGTTGGAGATACAGCTCAGGGAATTTTGCTGGGAGATATGTATAGATAACAGAAGTCATTTTGTAACAGACTGCTTAATAAAAGTAATGGAAAGTTTAATATGGTAAATTCATCAGAAGGAAAAAGAAGTATAATCTATTATTTGCGTAGTTAAAGTCCATCCTTTGGAAGAAGAGGAGAAAACAGCTTGTAAATATCCCTTTTTAGAACATGATTCGCCTGAGTAAAAAAACATACAGATTGAGGAATAATCTGAAAACAGGTTTACATGACTCTTCTGGAGTACCACACTGCATTAATAGCACACTACACTTCTATGTCTGTTGGGAGTCATAAACGGGGAGTAGAGCTACTTTGTAATGGGGCATGCACACCGGGAGCTTGCACGGGGAAGGGGGGGTCCCAGTGGCCCCTGACTGAGCAGTGCCTGGGTCTTTCTAGAAGCTGCTAGAATCCCGGTGGTGGGGGCCAGGAGCAGTCTGCCCTGGAGGACTGCCCGCCCACCAACAGGGTTTGACCAGTCCGGAGAGACCACCACATTAACATAGCACCTATCATGCCCTCGCTTTTCCCTGTTTCCTCCCTTTTCTCCTCCCTCTCCTGAAGTTATAAAAGTTTGTGTTACTTCCTGAATAAATTGGCATCGACCGGAACTCGTATCGAGTGTGTTACTGTCGCGTCCCGGTTACGCACCCTGCGGGTACCCACCTATCGCAGAACCCTAGAACCTGGGGATCCAGACGGAGATCATCAGTAGCTGCAGCCCCCTCGCAGCTACTCCTCCGAGAGCTACAGGAGGGAGCCTCGCCTCTTGAGGGTGGAAAGTGACTCCGGCGCCACAGTGCTGAGGACGGAAAAAGATCACGCAGCCCGCGGACGCCTCGCTGGGACAGCCAGCGACAGGCGTCTTCATATGTCTTGTGTATAAAAGAAGCCAATTGTAGTGCATAACAGAAGCCAATGCTAACTAACATTAGCAAAATGGTCTAGGAAACAAATGCTGCCCTTAGTTTTACTAACATCTGCAGGTTTCTCGTAGTCAGGACCTTAGTTTCTCCTGGAATAAACAGCTTCCCTTTTATGAATTCCCTTTTCTTTCTGAAATACGTCATTACAGAAATAAGAAGTGGTGTCAGCTCTGAGTATCTTTTATTATTGCTTGATAAAAGATGATTTGAAATACCCACGAAAAAGTAATTTTCCCACTGTCATTTAAAATAAGAGTGATATTAATAGCTATTATAAGAAAAGATTTTCCTAATTATAAATGTATAGAAATATTCTTCAGATTAAAAATGCAGCATTACATATGAGAAGGACAGTTGTGATGTAAATATTTCTTTTTTATATATAACAGGTGTTTAAAATAACAAAAACGTGCACATCAAAGTCAGGAAGACAAAATAGGGAGTAAAATTAACATCAAATAATGCTTACCTATGAGAAATACAGTTATTTAAATATTTTTATATCACTGTTTATATAGTTGAATCTTAAAAGGTACAGATTAATTAGGACATGTAACAAGTAACATTAAAGTATGTCTTTTATGGATTTTTTTGTGTTTTTGTTTGTTTGTTTGATTTTGCTGTTGTTGCTAAAGAAGAAGTGATAAAACAACTAAACACCAAACCAAAATCTGAAGGAAGGCATGCAATTATAAACATCTTGTAAGTGAGATCTCACAAAATTCCAAGTGTATTTAATTTCTAGCACTTTTAGTTAGATGATCAGATAACTCTTACTTGCAATCAAGTGTACCCAGCCAGGATTTAGAGTGTTCATGATTTTTAACTCTGATTGGTACATCTCAGTTTAATAGCTTGCAAATTGAATATTCACAAAACACAATGTAAGTGAAGTTGGAATATCAAGCTTTTGACTCACACTTAATGCTAATGCAAAATTTTGACTTAATGGAAATACATTTAAATTGCAGGGAAATTAATGAACTAATATCATCATTCAGAAGCAAACAGCCTGATTAACAGTTTCTATAGCTTGTGTATCATACCTCCACAATTCATCAAGTAAATATTTGAAAATATAAATGATATCTGGTTATATGCCAGCTCCATATAAACTGCATATATTATAGTACACTGCAGATATTTGTGTTCATAGTACTCAATGCTGTAAGCAGCATTCTGTCCTAACTTTTTCATAAAATGTTTCTGTTCATCTTTCCCATTTACAGCATCTTAAATTAGAAATTTAGTAAAAATCTAGGCATTTTATTGCTCCACTTCTGTATTCCAGGCAAAATAATTATTTGAGAGTTATCGCCACCGAATTAAATATTATTACTTTCTTAAGAGAAAAGAATAATTAATTTAAATTTAAGATATGTTTGTGGCTTATATCACAGAATCACAGAAGAGATGAGGTTGGAAAGGACCTTTGGAGATCATCTAGTCCAACCCCTCTGCAGAAGGAAGATCACCTAGAGCAGTTTGTTGCAGAGGGTTGTGTCCAGGCAGGTTTTGAATATCTCCAGTGAATGAGACTCCGCAACCTTTGTCGGCAACCTGTGCTAATGCTCTGGCACTCTCACAGCAAAGAAGTTTTTCCTCAAATTCAGATGGTACTTCTTGTCCTTCAGTTTTGGCCATTGCCTCTTGTCTTTTCTCTGGCCATCACTGAAAAGAGTGTGGCCCAATCCTCTTGATATCCTCCCTTAATCTTGTGTTTATGTTGTACTGTGGGCACAGCGCTACAGATGTGGTATCACTAGGGCTAAGTAGAGGGGAAGAGTTGTTCCTCCCTAGGTACAGGACCCTGCACTTGTCTTTGCTTATCCTCATGAGGTTCTTCTCTGACTATCCCTCCAGCCCTCTGAGTCTAGGTCCCTCTGCGGTACCAGGTGTCTCCTCCAGCCCTCTGTGATATCAACCACTCCACCTAGCATCATCAGTAAACTTACTGAGGGGGACTCTGTCTTTTCATGCAGTTCATTGAGGAATAAATTGAACAGGATTAAACTCAGTATTTACCCCTGGAGGACACCACTAGTTACTGGCTTCCATTTAGACCCCAACATTGATCACAACCCTCTGAGCTATGCCATGCACACTGTTCTCTCTCTTGAGCATGATAACTGAAAAAAAAAGTGAGATACAGCCATGTTGTGGAGAGCTCACTGAGTCTGAAGAACCACCATTTGTGATGCATTAAAAACGCTTACAGTAAGGATCATGGAAAAAGTAGTCTTGAAGCCAGATCAGAAAGCTTCCTGGAAATGAAAAAAAAAAAAAGAAGCATTAACTCTTCCTATCTCTTCCTTTGTGGAGAGAAGATGTGTACTCTGTTCATACACAGACTCCATTCATGGTAATCAAAGAGTCTGTGTGATTTAACACAGGTAAGATATCTTTAACCCAAACAGATCTTCACAATATACGGAAATCTTACAAGATTATTTCTGTATGTTTTTTCCTACCGTTCCATAGCAACAGACTGACATGGTATATTATGGACATGTTTGAGGATATTAAGTGGCTTAATATGAGTGATACAACATGATCAAAGATGGAATAAGTAACCAACCATGAGTAAATGAGTTAATTTATATCCCTATCTTATCAATAATCCTGACTTATTTACCAATTTTCTGTACAGAAACAACATGTTTAATTTAGAATTATTGAATTATTAGAAAGAAAATGTAAGGAAGTAATTAGCTGATTAGCTTCTCTTGAGAAGCATTTTAATCACCACTAAGTGGATCATGATGTAATTTTTTTAATTAAATATTATATAATTAAAAACTATCAGCCAAATTCTGGAGGGCTGCGTATGTTACACAGGAACTCTGAAGACTGCTTAGATTTTATGGCTGCTGCATTTGTTGCATCCATATTCTAATACGCAAAAGTTTCACTCAGGATTAAATGCATGCTTTTGTACAACATTTCTGTCCTTTACAAGGAAAAAGACTAATTCCGAGCCAGTCAGAACACTCAGGCAGAAATCACACTTCTACAATAGAAGCCTTTGAAATTGGAGATGACAGTGATTTCAGGACATTTTCTAATGGTATCCTAAAGTCAAAACAAAGAAATGAATAAAAATAAAAAAATCTTAACCTCTCATGAAGAGTACTTGTATAGAATTTTGATTGTTACTGTGTCTTTATATTTTTTGTGTCCAAGATGTCTATTCATTTATTTTTCTCTTCTTTGTATGTTCTGCTAATTGTCCCCAGTCGTTCTGGAAATATTGAGCCTAAAACCGGACAAAATAATTCATATGGAATCATAAAAATGGTGAATAAAGATGACACATGACTTCATTTGCATTATATATGAAGTATAGCTTCATATACATAGATTTAATATATATGAATTATATATTAGATACTACACTTGTTTCATATATATTTTTGTTTTTTTTTTTTATGATAGAGAAACTTGCTGGCTGTAATCCTCCTATCTCATTCTTAAGTGAATTCTTAACTTTTGGACTTAACATATGTTCTCTTTACCATATAAAGGTCATACACGAATAAAATACTGTTTCTGAATATTTTCTTTAATCTTCTTTGTGAATGTCATTTAGTATACTCAGTTATTTCAGATCCAGGAAACTTCAGCAAAACACTTATTGAAATATTATCCATTTTGGTTTATTTAATTTCAGTAGGCCTATGGAAACTAAAGACAAAACTCATTCAAAAATTACCTGTCTAAATGAAAGTTTATGAAATCAGAGGGAAAATGTTTTTGATAGTTGACATCAAAGAAAGCCAGAATACAACTGATTATTTTTTATCTCTGCCCCTTTTCCCCAAAAGAAATGGAGTCAATTACTGGTAATACCCACAACTTCCTTGGAATCAAGCATGCTGTGTGCATTTCTGCTACTTAGTGCAGGAACCTATAAACAACATATTTTAAATATGGCTGGAGATGAAGGTCTGAGGCATTAAGTTGAACCATTCTTTTTTATTTTTCATGCTAGTCATGTGAGGACCTTAGCTCCTAGCTGTTCACAATCTATAACTTCACCTTTTTAAGTCTTGAGTAACCAGTTCCTCTTTTTCTTCCTTTCGGACATTGGAAGAGAAGTGCAGTGGTTCTGGTTGAGACATGAAAAGAATGTATTTGTGAGCAGTTTAAAGGCATATTTACTTCTGGTTATGCTTTTAGTGAAAATATATTAATCAAAATGCTGGGGGTTTTTTCCTAGTCCCCAATAACACTTCCACACTTCCATATTTATGATGCATGATTTATGGTCATGTGATCTCTCTTAACTGTATCTTTTTGATGTTTTTTCAGGAAAAAAAGAAATTAAAAAGATATTTTTGCTGATTTTATATTTGATAGATTGACTAAGGAATAAATTTGAAAGACAGTCATTAATGCAACATTTTCTTTTGGATTAAAACAAAGAATAGAGAAATCATAGACATAAATACATTGCTATCTCTTCTTTAGCTTAATGCCCACATCATGAGAAATAAAGCATGTACTTTCAACATTTTCTGGTGTTCAGCTTTCTCATGCATTTGTTCTATGTCTCTAACAGCCATGACTCACTTCACTGATAATGTGTGATTCTCCAGTGATTTACATCTTGCATAAACTTACACATATTGACTGTGGGTGTTTAAAGAATACTCACACTCTTTTCAGTTTTCAACTGTTACCCACATGGTATTTCTGAACCTTTTATATGCTGTAGCTTGTTTACACAGGAGTCACTGCATTTTTCCACTCAAAAATGTTATGAAGAACAAGAACAGATACTTTTTCTTACCTTGTAGTGTCTAAAAATTGTGCCCTATTTCGTCTGTATCTATGTCTAGTTCTTAGGAAAGTTATTAAACTATATAAAGGAGAACATTAAGGAAAATAATTTATACCAAGGACAGAATATTGATCACGCAGCTGTGTATCTGATATCATAAGGCCTATACTAACCATGTCTGGAAGAGATCAAGAGTATAACATCTTATCCAAAACAACTGTTTTTATTGCAGTTTAGTCTGTTTTGCACCCAGTCCCAAGCCGTGCTTCTGATTCTCGAAACTGATGCTACCCAGTCTAAACATCCCAGCAATTACATTGTCCAACATTTTTTCCATTAAGGATTTTTAGTATTAATTTAGTCTTAATTAATATTAATTTAGTATTAATTTGTCTACATCATGCATCATGCATCCCACCATGTTCTCTCTCTTTCTCTCTGTCCTTCTCCCTCTCTTTTTCTCTTTCCTTAATCTTCATTTGTTCTAACCACATTTTGACCATATTTTAAAAAGGTTTGGAAGTCCCAAGAACATTTGTGGACTCATCCATATTTCCATAATACATGAATGTGCCATTCCATCCATCCCTGCGATGCAGAAAAAGGCTGGGTATGTTGCAAATCTGTGGACTTTTTCACATTGTTCATATTCATACAAAGTCAAGGCTCAGAATCCCTCGGACTATCTCTGAAGAAATGTAGATTTTTTTTTTTTGAGCATAGAAGGAAAAAGATCTTGATGGTATATATTTTTTTCTTTTACGCTTTTTAAATTTTCCCATACATTTAAATCAGAATTGGAAATGTCAGGAGAAAAAATAGAAATATTCATGCTGCTCTTTTCTCCAGAACTTTGTAAAATAATTGTGATTCTTTTTCAAAGGTATTCTGACTACAAAAAGTTTCTGTTGCTGGGGAAGGTAGGTGTTCATAAAAGAAGACTGTGTACATTCATCATAAAAAAATAGTCTCACAGGAGGATAAAATGTACTCACTTTTGAAAAAAAAAGAAAAAATCAGAGAAAAAGATATTTCTTTAAAAAGTAAATGGAGACAAAAAATATGTACAAAGTAATCACATGGAAGAGATGATAAATTCTTTATATACTGTATATTATATTAGAGGAATGTGATGAGAGTTCCAGTATCTTTACATGCTAGGGAATGAATGGCTGGAGAACAGGTTTTCAGAAAAGGACCTGCAGATCCTTGCAGACACTAAGATGACCAAGAGTCACAGTGTGCCCTCATAGCAAAGACAAATGGCTTCCTGAGCTGCATTAGGAAAAGTGATGCCAGCAGGACATGGGAGGTGAACTTTCACCTCTACTTAATCTTGATGAAGCCACACTTGGAGTTCCATCCTGGGTTCCAGTACCGGAAAGATATGGAGCTACTGGAGTGAGTATAGCAAAAGACCACAAAGATGATGAAGGTACTGGAGCATCTCTCGTATTAGGAAAGGCTAAGGGAGCTGGGACTATTCAGCCCAGAGAAGAGAAGGCTTAGGGGCATCTTATCAAAATCTATAGATATCTAATGGGATTGAGTAAAGAAGATAACCCAGACTCTTCCCCAGTGGTCTCCAGTGACAGGCTGAGATGCAATGGGAACTGGAACACAGGAAAATCTGTTTAAATGTAAGAAAACACTTCTTACTACTAGGGTAGTTTAGTGCTGGATCAGGTTGCCCAAAGAAGACTCTTCATCCTTCAAGATGATCAAAACTGAATTGGACATCAATTAACCAGGTTCTGGGCATCCTGTTCTTTTTAACTATGATCTGAATGCAGAATCATATAATCACAAAATGATTTAGGTTGGAAAGTACCTTTGGAGATAAACTAGTCATCCTCTCCTGCACAAGCCGAAACATCTGGACCGTGGTGCAAAGGATCATGTCCAGGTGGGTTTTGAATATCTCCAGAGAGGGAAGCTCCACAACCTCTCTGGGCAACTTGTGCATAGCTGCATGGTGTTGTTCCTCCCTCACATACCCCACATTTCCTGACCTCACCTAGGAGGATGCTATGTGAGACAGTGTCAAGTCCTTGGTGAAGTCAAATATACAACATCCACTGTTCTTCCCTCATCTAGCCAACCAGTCATTCCATCATAGAAGCTGACTGATTAAGCATGATTTCCCTTTTGTAAAACCATGTTGCCTATTCCAGATCACTTTCTTGTACTTCACATGCTTAGAAGGAATACTGGATGAGTTGTTCCATCATCTTTCCTGGGATAGAGGTGAGGTTAACTGGCCTTGGCCTGTCTCTTTCTTGCGTTTTTGAAGACTAGAGTGACATTGTTTTTCTTTTAGCACCTTTCTTCACTTTCTTCACCTTCTTAAGCACCTTTCCTGTTCTCGCTGCCCTTTTAAAGATGATGGAGAGTGGTCTAGCAATGACATTTGCCAGCTCCTGCACCATGCTTGTATGCATCTCATCAATATCCATGGATTTGTGGGTATCAAGTTTACCTTGAGAGCTGGTGTTATAAAGAATGAAGTAAAAAAGGCTTTCAGTAACTCTGACTTTTCTTTCTTTTATAACCGGGGTACCCACCCCATTCAGTAGTCGACCCACATTTTCAGTGGTTTTCCTTTTGTTACTGATGTAGTTGAAGAAACCCTTCTTTTTGTCCTCCTCCTGTTGTTCTCCTCCTCTTTGACAACAAGAAGAATTGCTCCTTGTGCAGGAGAATAAAACTAGACTGTCTCCAAAGATCCCCTCCAACCTCAATAGTTCTTTGACTTTGTAATTCTGTAATGTTTATTGAGGAAAAAAAATGTCCACAGTTTTATAAATTGTCTGTATTTTAAAATGGAACAATATAAACTTGCATGTCATGTTAAATATCTTGTCTCTTGCATACAAAGTGATTGCATCATTGTTAAAAGATTTCTGATATAATTGTAAAAGTAGAAACAGATCGCTGATATTATTCCTCTGTGATGGGAAGGCTAGCCACAGCAATTGCAAGGAGTTTCTCCTTAAAAGTTAATTGAAAACACAGCTTGATGTCATTTGCAGTTTAAACACAGAAGCTCCATGCATTAAAATATGAGAAAAATATGTTTATATATTCAAGTTGTGCTGCAAATTGTCAAAAGGGCAAGCAGGGTATGGCTCAAAATAGATAAATTTGCAATCAAGAAAAAATGCTTCACCTCACTGAGGGACTCCAGGAAGAAAAAAATAGTGTACTGTGATTTCTTAATTCATTTGAATATACATAATTAATTCTTTAATTTCACTCGTAGGTTGAAAGCTGCTCCTCTTCAAGGATATCAATACTATGGTATCCCATTTCTTGGGAGACATTTAAAAATCTGTCATTATACAAAAGAAGATAAGAGACCCACAAGATGCCTTTAGGGCATCTCAATGACTTTGTGTGATTGGCTTCACCTTAAAAAAACTATTAACTGGAGGTCCTCAGGAAACTTTTACCATGTTCTGCATCCTATACAGCTTTCAATGAGAAACTAACTCAGTTTTAGACCATTTTGCAGAATTACCTAGACAGAAAAACATCTGTAGCATCTAAAGTTTATTTTTTAGTCCTTGACAGTATAATTAAACTTAACTGCATATCTGATAGTTAACTTGGATATTTGGTGTCTGATTTCTTTCTTTTCAAGAAAGCACCTCTAAGGAGCTTTATGTAGCTGAGAAAGTTTTATATTTCTGGATTTTGAGGTTGGGAATTTTGGTGGTGGGGAGTTAGCTATAAATACTAAATGACCCTATTATTATTATTATTATTATTATTATTATTATTATTATTATTATTATTATTATTATTTTGCAAGTAGAAGATCTTATATTTGCCCTGCCAGTAAAATACTAATGAATAAAAGAAATAAACATTTTTATAGATGTTCCTTCAGCCTTATGATTTGAAATCTTATTGCTTAGAACCAGTTAAATACTTAAAATTCAAGAGATGAGACCATGGATTTTCAAATTATTTTAAAGTGGGAATGTTTTTAACCCTTTAAATTAAACCCACTAATCATTCAGCTGTTTTAATCTTAGCTCCACTCAGACTTAACCAAATGTGTTGCTCCCTGAAAAGGGAATTTGCACCTTTGAAAACTCTTACAGAAGACGAATACTTGTGTTTTTCAACCACTAATGTGCCTGAAGCATTTACTTTAGACTCATTAGTGGCTTGAAGGTCAACCTTACTATGGAACATTCAGTATAGTGATATGAATTTATCAGCAAATTTCACTATTCTTGTAATTTAGTAGAAATAATAGAAAGTTGGTATTTCATGTTCTACTGTCTTTTTTTTTTCAGAAATATAAATTGCTATTTATCTTCCTTAAGCTTTCCAGGGGGTTAGTTAATTTTTCCTTTCCTACGCTTTGGGGTAAAATCTTGTCATCTATTTCACTAATAAATGAGAAAGGTTTGAAAAACATTAAAAAAGAGAGAAAATAATTATAAGGAAGACTTAGTTTTTCAAAAGCAATATCTGAATGAGAAGTAAATGAAGGAAATATTTTCATTTCCTGCATAACAATCCTTTCTTACCTAAATTGATAAAGGAAATGTTGAAGCAAAGTGAAGAAGTACTGGGAAAACAGGATCATGTGTCAGCTTTTAGAAACGTTGCCAGTAATCCATATTTTTGGCAATTGTTAATCTTAATTTGTTCTCATGGCATTTTACCACAAAAATCATCATTTATTCTTTCAGACAATGTTCCTGCAGTGACATTAAACACAACTGCTGAGTGACAACTGTACTACTTCATGAATAGAGTGGATTTGTTTGTTCGATATATTTTAATAGTACTGAATATACCTTAGTAGCACTACCATCAAATTGGAACTTCTAATAAAGCTCTTAATGAAATGTGTTTTCTTAATAACATATAGAAATATTTTTTTTCTATTTTTAGAATTAAAGCAATATATTAATTTGTATAGAGAAAAACATGGAATACATGTACATATGACCATAAATTATCACGAATAAAATAAAGGTTTTTTTAAGTATAAACCACTCATCACAGGGGCTTTAGCAGTATCATTATTTTTTGAAGTAAGGCACATAAAATATTATACTGGAACAAAGAATTCGATGAACATCCTTTAAATCTGACAGCAGCTGTAGAGAGTAAACCATTTTAGTGTAATTGGTAATGTGAATGTAGGGAATGAAGAGTGGAACTGAAGCACATTTTTAGTCCTCCTAATATAAATTACATATATTATACATTGCTTTTTCATTTTTAGATGTATGGAATAATAATAATAAAAAAGTAACTCTACCTTTTTTTTGGCCTGTTCCTATTAGGTTCATTCAAAGTGCATAGAACTTACTCCTCTCCATCATCCTTAATAAGTTTTGGGTCTGTTTCCCATGATAGCAATGTATCTCATCCTGCTTCTTTTGTGATGCATGAATGTCAAATTCTTATACGAGTGAAATTAATTTACTAAAATTTAGCGTGTGTCAGGGGGAAGGGATTCAAGTTTGCTGCCAGGTCCATTATTCAAGTAAAGGAATAACAGGATAGGGAGCATGGCTAACAAGCGCAGACCAACTTAAAAAGGACAGTATATCTGAATATTTTTATGCCTGCTCTTATCAGTACAAGACGGGACATATCCCAGGCTGGAAGCTATGCAGGTGCTGTGATACGTCTGTGTGTATCTTGTAGAAGAGGCACTTAGTCATCCGATAGCTAACAGCAAATCTGTAACAAGAGGGGATAGCTGTGCTTAATTGCTCCGTTTTAGTTATAGCTGGAAGAAACTCCCATATACTGCCTTCTGGAGTGTGTCTGCTTGTGTTTGCTTGTGTGCTTGTTCTATTGATAATCCACTATATTCTTGAATGATTAAGCTCAGCAAAGTAGCTAACTTCCTAAGTAAGGAAGCAAATATGTACTCCGCCAGGTGGTGAAAGAATACATTCTGTTTTAGCATCACTTGCTGACATCAGCAACAACAGCACAAGAAATATGATCCTCTGAGTAGGGAAAAAAAAAAAAAAAAAAAAAAAAAAAAAAAAAAAAANAAAAAAAAAAAAAAAAAAAACGCTTAGAAAAAAAGAAAAAACATAACAGGGAAAAAAGTGCATTCTGTAGATATGCTGTGATACAGACTTTGTCACAGGAGACAAAGCAGGAGTAAAAAACTGCCCACTGCAATTAAGGAAACTGTTGGGTAAAATATTCTGCAGATGGATCAACAGCAGGGACTCAATTGGTTTCCTTGGGTAGCCCAACAATTCTGGTAATTAGCAACAGTAGTAAATAAATAACACTCTCCTCCCTCCACAGGTCTCCTACAGCCTCTAGGGTGTTATTCCCACAGAATTTCTGCCTGCTTTCTTCTGTGATGTGCTCCTGCTGCCTCTGGGTAGCTCATCTGCTTGCTAGGTACATCCAACTCACTTTTTTTCCACGTTTTGCACTTTCTGATACATGTTGTCCTGCAAAACTATGGTATGCTTTTTAGTTCTCCTGACTATCACATCATTATAAAAGAAAAGTTGACAGTTGAATATTATACAGAATATCATATAGATTTTATTAGAAAAAAAAATCTAAAATGTACATCTTTC
Source organism: Crypturellus undulatus (assembly GCA_013389825.1). Lineage (NCBI taxonomy): Eukaryota > Metazoa > Chordata > Aves > Tinamiformes > Tinamidae > Crypturellus > Crypturellus undulatus. The sequence continues at coordinate 9,645 of VWPW01017736.1, read as the reverse complement.
TATTAAGTGTAACATATTAAGATATTATAGAATCATAGAATCATAATGGTTGGAAAAGACCTTCAAGATCATTGTGTCCAACTGTAAACTCTTCCGATGCCATATCTGCTAAAATGTGTTATTGAATATTATATAATAGGATCCAGTAAGAGCTTTGAGAATATTGTTTTAAGCATCGAAATTGGTTGATTTTTCTTCAGGGAAGTTTCAGAGGTAAAACTCAAAATAATTTTATGGTACCTCTTATTCCTTAATGAGTAACCAAGCTCCTGGTAAAATAGAATTCACACAGAATTCAGAAATTAAAAGATGTAACATCTTAAAACTGTCTATTAAATTGTGTAATTTTTGTGTATGGTAAGTTGGTCAGTATCAAACACCAGGAGAACCAGATATGCTGCTGAGACAATGTCAGGATTGCTAATAGGTTATCCTGAGTGTGTGCTGCAGGTTGCAATGCCCTGCACTGTACTCAGTCTAGACAAACACTGATGGCTCATAATTCTGTTTTCTTTTGCTTTTCCTCACCAATCTTTTTAAGTAGTTAAAGCCTTATAGGAGATATTTTAGCATCAAGAAAAGAAAAGAAGACTTTAGCTCTCATTTTATAACCCCAAGTTAAATGTTTGACCAATGAAGTAGTTAAAATTTTATAGAGATTGACCATTCTATATTCTCTCTATATAAGTAAATTAAATCTCACCTTGTCTCCAGCAACATATTATAAACTTAGATAACTAAGAAGAATTAAAATTAAGAGTGAGCAGATGGTTCATTACTATTCATTATAGTTGTATATAATATTTGCAAAAATCTGTGGAGATTTTATTTAAACAACCTACAGTAATATCATGGAAGTCCCAAATTACAGATGAGAGACACAACAATCACTCACACAGGGTCTTGTGTCTTGACAGGGAAGTACATTTAGGTAAGAAACTACATGATGGGATGGAGCATGATCACTCTTTACAGAGTTTCTAATCACATGTACAAAATAACTTGCTGTGAGAAAATGATTCTAGTATTTGGATATTTCTTTAAAGATTTATGCCTAGTTTAACAATTCTCCTGTGCATGTTGCTGTAGTATGGTATCTTGCTCGGGAAGATCTGCGATTTAAGCAAAATGCTGAAGACCTCCTACTTTCCTGTCCCTGCCCCCCATATCAATCCATGACCTATACCACACTGAGACTGTTCTTGAGCTTCTTTCCTTAATTATTCTATTTCTGCTTTTTTAGGAAGTTAATAATTCTAAATGGGAGTTCCAGCAGTGGGTGAACAATGCTGGCATAAATTTGAACACAGCAGACTTTCCAATAATTATATACAGCACCATCTCTTCATTTATACTCAATAACAATAAGAAAGCACCCGATACATGTGTAAATACATAGGTACAAAGAAATACATACATCTATAGTGTGCTTCCTTGTAATGATTGTAACTGCTTGTGGCTGATCTTGAGGATACAATTCTTACAAAATGTAACTTTTGGAGAAAAAAAGGAGGTTTCCTTCAACTTTTTTTGGGGAAAAAAGAGAATAAGCTGGTGAAATTCTCCATTCTGGGAGCAGGAACAAGTAAATTTTAGGAAAGAAGCTGTCAATTCTGAAAAGCAATTATATATTAAAATGTTACTAATAAATGCACAGAAGTTCTGTATTTAGTCTTTAACACATCTCAAAATTGTAAAAATATAAATCCTTTTAATGAGAAAAGACACATTTCTGATGTTAAAATTAAGCACAACATCTCATGTTTAATCACCTTGATTAGGACACAGTATCGGCTGCTCAACACCGAGGAGGAAAAGGTCTCTAATTTAACCAGTGGTATACATGGCAATGCACCTGGGGGCATCATCTGCATTAACAACTTATACAGTTCAAAGAGAGAAGGTAATTTCTTCAATTTGTCATGATCCACTGTGGCTGTGCAGGTCTATATCCACATCTACAAAACAACTTTACCAACAATGAATCTTGTGGCAGTGGCTGATCCACGGCATTTACACATATGGATGGACAGCCAAGTGCTGGATGGCCACATGTTTCCATTGCAAGAGGGACATCTCTGAAGGTTCCCCAGCGAACAACAGCTTTTGCCTTGCAGAAGAAAAGTGGGAAACCAAGGTGGTGCATTGCAAGTGCACCAATGACATATGTGAGTGCCCATCAAACACACAGGAAGTTAAATTAGCACCATAAAGAAAAGCTGTCCTGCACACTTCACTGCATAACTGCATGCTGTGTGGAATCAGCAAGTGCTGCTGGTGAAGGACAAGCTGTGGTTTGTGTTTCAATAAATGCCCTTGGCTGCATGTAGAAAACAGGGAAGCAGGGAAGGAGGAAATGACCTGTTACCAAAACACGTTAGGAGCCCTTCTTTAAATCGCTCTTTCTCTATTTATTTTGATTTGAAATCTTAACTTAGAATGGTTAAAACTATATCTTTTTAATAAGATGTTTTATTTCAACAGCTTTATGCATACACTAAGGAGACGTATTCACTGGTTCAGCTGGAGAAATGTTAAATTATCATCAAAATCCTTTTTCTTCAGGAGACTCCTGGGAGCACAGAGAGTGACGATAGGACTCAGAAAAATGGCAATATATTCTTTAGTTATTTCTTCCTGTGCTTCATTCTTGCTAGAAATTGTTCATCTGAGTTTTCCCCTGGGGAAACTATCTTGAAGGACTTCTTATGGCAACTAGAAAGCAAAAGAATTCCAGCATAAAGAATTTGAATAAGTTTTGTTAGTAGTACAATACCAATAATGTTGTTATATGCTATTTTAATTTTGCAGGGCCTTGTTTTCCAAAATCTCTTAACAATTAGGTTTAAAAACTTTAGTAAATATCATCACCATCTTGTGTACTGGGACCTAATCAAAGTTTTTTGTTATTTTTTATTTTCAATTTTTGAATTGATATCATTTTAAGACTTAGATAACTGTGGAATATTCTGTCCTCTGCTAAATGCATTGATGACCTCACAGCATCCCGTTATTATAACCAAAGCACATGGTCATCAAATTCTGAGACATGAAGTGTGATGAAAGTAAACCAGTTCAAGAGAGAAGACGACACACTGTAGCTTATTCTCAACTCTGAAATGTTAGTTATTAATCTCTTCTGTCATAATAGTTTCTTATTATAAAAACAGATTATAGTTCTTATGCAGTTAATAATCACTTCAGTTTTTCACCTTAGCAGAAATTCCTTTTAGTAAAATACATTTTCTGTCCATTTCTAAAATGGAAGACATATTGTTATGGGTCATAAAACAAAATAAGGATATATCTGTAGTGCCTCTTTTTCTTCCTTTTGCCTATAGTGTTTGTAAAATAGTCCTTTTGATTGTCCAAAAAGATTTTCCAGTCTTCTAAATAACAACAGACACCAGTTTTCTCTGCAAGCTTTTAAAGCTGTTTATATTCAACACAAGTGTTTCTTCCAACACTTCTGTCTCTCCACAAGCTTCATAAATGCAGAGCTGTCAGTATTTATTTATTGCTTGAGAATATTTTCCCTAGGACTATAAACTATACACATTTAATGCATTTTTGTTTGGTTGGTTGGCTGGTTTTTGGTTTTTGCTTAACTAACTCATTCAGTGTTGTACACTTCAGGATCTTATCTTTGCATTATCAGTAACATATCATTTGTATGATGCAATTTCTTGAACAAAATATTTAACTTATACAAAGTGATTAAGTAAAATCATAACTTTATGGTCCTAAAATATTTATTTTTTAAAGATTTTTTTTAACAAGATCATTGGTTATTTCATCTCAATAAATGTCTTCTTTTCAACAGATTTGGAGATGACTCTAACTGTAAAATGTTACTATTTAGAGTTTTCATACTTCAATCATTAAAATGTTAGATAACATATAAACATTAGATATAAGAAATTCTTGGAATAACCATGATCAGTTTGCAAACTGTATTAACAAAATGGTCTCAAATATCATAAACTGGCTCCAGATTTTAAACTATCAGTAATCTCAATATATTTATTAAGGAACTTTGTTTGAGATGATTCTAGAATTAAAGATATTTGCACAATCTGAATATTAAGACATTCAATTCATTAATTCAAAACTCTCTGAATCTATTAGCATAGTCCAGATTTAACTTTATTAAAAATAAATTTACTTGAACTCAACTACTGCCTTCTCAGATTAAGCAATTTCATTTCACTTCTCCCAAAATATTGTAAATGCATACAAAGCTTTTATATTACAAGTTGATGTAATTGGTTTTCCTTCATGAGACGCTCTATATTTCAAAGTTAATTAGTGCTAACACTGTACATGCTGTTTCACTTCTTGTTTTATTTTCTAATTTGCACAGGAGGGTGCACCATGTATTGATGTAGCTAATCTAAACAGTTTCCGGAGAGTCCCTTTCTTATGTATTGTACTTATCATAGTCTTACAAATGATCAAAAAAAAGGCTTTGCATTAAACTGTTATACTCCATGAAATCTGTTAAGTATGTAAAAACATAACAAGAAAATCAAAATAGTTTATTTTGATCATGTCACAAGCTTTCTTTGACCATACTGAGAAATTTTGTTATGATAATGTTCAGTCATTTAGATTAGTTATTTAGTCATTTATTTTTTCATTTCATTAAACATTAATATAAATTTGAGTGAGTCGAGTCAAATATTTTATCCCTGTTGAAAAGATCTGACCTTACACCAGGCCCCTTTTAAAATAAAAGTATAATAAAAAAGTATAATAAGATAATTCTTATTTTTTTCTGAAATGAATTTTCAGATTTTTCCTGGATTTCCTGGATTTATTAAAGGATTATTTTTAATTAATAAATACAGACATGTCAGATCCACAGAATCACAAAATGGCTGAGGTTGGCAGAAACCTTTGGAAATCACCTAGTCCAACTCCCTCCGCACAAGCAGGGACACCGAGAGCATGTTACACAGGATTGTGTCCAGGTGGGAATTGAATACCTCCAGAGAAAAAGGCTCTGAGAAACATGTACCAGTGCTTTGTCACTCTCACAGTCAAGAATTTTTTCCTTAAATTCAGGTGGGACTTCCTGTCCTTCAGTTTTGGCTGTTGCCTCTTGTCCTATTCCTGGCCACCCCTAAAAAGAGACTGGCCCCATCCTTTTGACATAAAGAAAATTCTGTACTGTTATTTTATATATTATTTTATCTTATGTTGTCATGTTGTTATATTATGTTGTATATTAGATTATCTTTGTATACATGCATATTGTTATTTTGTAAGAATTAATATAAACATACATTTATTTAAAAACCATATCATGACTTGGACCCAGCAGTGAAATCAGGGTTTGTTTCTTCCTTATTCTTCTTTCTTTTATGCTAGAATTTTGGGAGCTTTCTAAAATATTGCTCTAGGCATCTATTGTTTAAGATTTAAAGAACAACTAGAAACAGAAAATGAATTTTCTATGCGAAGTGTTTATGCTAAGCCTCTAAAAAATTTCAGAAAATGATTAGAAATATGAAAACTGCCTGGTCTCAGCCTCATTTCACCTGGGTTCATGATCAATTTCACTCCTTTTTTGGATAACTCTGTGCATTACAAGATATTTCAGATTTGTGTCTTAAAATATATGACATGGAATGTAGCGTTAAAGCGTGGAACCTGAACTTTTATTAATATAATGTTTTTCATTTAGTTTCCATTTTCTTTCAATATTCTCTTCTTTGATTGATACAAGAACCCCCATTAATTTTTCCTTTCTCCTAGCCCGCATGCAAATTAATACCTCTTGCCAGACAAGCTTATTAAATGCCTCTGGCTTTCTGGAATTGTAAGACGTTTGATCAGAAAATGAAAAAAAGCTGGCATGCAGTTGACATCATTGTTCTTTCTCTTTCAGCTGGCATTTGTACAACATTCACATTAGCTCTGTGCCCACAGCCTCAAACTGAATAATTTTTGAAATGCATGATGTATGGAGGAAGTTAGAGGGAAAAATTCTAAATGAATATTGGCTTTTCCTCTTCTCCATTGACTGCATTTGCAAGTAGGATTCAAGATAGAGAACAGAGATATTAATATTAAATATTTTGAATGCACAAAGAATTATAGTATCTTTTAAATACATCTCTTTAGGGTAAACCCAAGATGTTAATACAGCTCCTTTTTAAGCATCTTGGTCTGGGTATGATATGATATACTGTAATAGTCTTTCCAGCAGTAATGAGAAATGTTAATTTTTGAGAATCAACAGAAAAACACTGTTAATCAGGAAATATATGGAAAGACAGATTTGATTTAGAATCATAGAATCATAGAATGCCTAAGGTTGGAAGGGACCTCTAGAGGTCATCTAGTCCAAGCCCCCTGCACACGCAGGGCCACCTAGAGCACGTGGCACAGAACCACATCCAAGCGGGTCTTGAAGATCTCCAGAGAAGGAGACTCCACAAGATTCCATGCAGTCTGTTCCAGTGCTCTGTCACTCTCACTGTTAAGAAATTTTTCCTTAAGTGGAACTTTTGATGCTTCAGTTTGTGGCCGTTTCCTCTGGTTCTGTCGGTGGCCACCGCTGAAAAGAGGCCAGCCCCATCTTCCTCACTGCCTCCCTTGAGGTACTTATAGACACTGATTAGACCTCCTCTCAGCCTTCTCTTCTCCAGGCTGAACAGGCCCAACTCCCTCAACCTCTCCTCATAGGGCAGATGTTTTAGGCCCCTGATCATCCTTGTGACCCTGCACTGGACTCTCTCCAGCAGCTCCACATCCCTCTTGTACTGTGGGGCCCAGAACTGGACACAGTGCTCCAGATGTGTTCTCACCAGGGGCAGGATCCAGAGGGGTAAGATCACCTCCCTCGACCTGCTGGAGATGCTCCTCTTAATGCATCCCAGGATCCCATTGGCCTTCTTGCCCATGAGGGCACACTGCTGCCTCATGGTCAACTTTTCATCCACCATGACGCCCAGGCACTTCTTGGCAGAGCTGCTCTCCAGAAGGTCAATTTATACACAATCTCATCTCCTACTTTGCTCTCCCTATCTCATGAATAAGTAAGCACGAGCTGTTATATGTGATTTTATTCTGGAGCTACCAATATGCAAGAAATTTTTATTTGCTTAACATTATTGGTTATAATCATGCAAAGAACAAACTTTGACCACTAATTTTTAATGAAAATTGTAAATGATATGTAGCTTTTTTGTGCAATTATTAGTACTTCGGCAGTTTCTTCAAAGTCCATTGAGTTCTGCTGTTTTGAAAATAATACTTAGGACTTTATTCTTTGACTGACTCTGTTTCTGAAAAGGCTGGAAGACTATTTGAGTATCCAGTTTGGAAATAAGTGTTTTTCTTCTCTTTTTTTCAAGCTTTTATTTTCCCTCTTCCACATAGTTAAGTACGAACAGACTGATAACTCATGCTTGAATAAAGTTTTTTTTTTTTTAGAATGCATTCCTAGCATCCAAAACAATATGGCCTAAATGCCAAATGGAAATTCTATGCACCAGTAATAACCCCAGCTTTCATAAGTTTTGCAAAGTATATGGGAAATCCAGGCAAGTCAGGACTGGGCATCTCTACTGTCTTCTGGAGGTAGTCAAGTACAAAGAGGAAGAGCAAGACATGTCTTTTAGATAATATGCACTAGTTATTGTCCCAGACAGAATGAATTAGGAAATTACAATTCATACAAAAGAGCCCTTGTGGACAGGTATTAGATTCTAGATGTGACTATAGGCCCTAGTTCGGGTCGAGTAAGAAACTGCATGAGCAGTTATTTGCATACAGAATCAGGAGGAGTAATTACTGTTACTGTAAAGCCACCTAAAAATCATAATTTGTGTATAACCAAATTTCTCACATTGTGAACTCAATTCTAGTGCTGGGCACTCACTTTTTGTTGGCTTAATTGACTGCTTATTTTTAAATCACCTCCCAGATTTTCCCATTTAGTACAATTATCTTAATCAAATGTTTTATGCCTTCCTACCATTATCCCAACAATAGGGGTTAGCATAATCTTACACATTATAATAAAAGCAATAAACAACCTGCTTTGCTTTCATGACTCCTGACCAGTCACAAATCATGTATTTTCTTCAGTTATTACTAGCTTACTACAGTGCTATGAGTTTCCTTATTTGTCAAAAGTATAGCTGCATCAAAAATTTTGGAAAGCTGATGTTCATTCTAACTCATGTTTATAAGGAAGAGTATTATACGCTGAAATACACCTCAGTAAAAGAACTGCCACTTTCATGTACTCTTCCTGTTGCAAGCAGGAATTCACTTTTTTGAGTAACCACAAAAATTGTGGCAAGGAGATTATACTATCAAGTGAATAATAAAGACATAAAGAGAGGTAACCATCCAAGAAGACACAGGACTTCTTTCAGTTCTAGACACAGTGACATCTAAATATGTATTTGCAGTATTATCATGAAAAATATGAGCTTTCTCTAGATGTCTTGACTGTCTGAGAGGGTAAAGCCTGTAACCTATTTTTTTAAGTGAAATCCCATTTCCTGTGCTCTGTGTAGGAGAGAGAATGGGGCCAAGCTCTTCACGGTGGTGGCCAGTGACCGGACAAGGGGTTATGAGTATTAATTGAAACACAGGAAGTGTCATCTCCATGTGAGGAAGAACATCTTTCCTGTGAGGGTGACAGAGCACTGGAACAGGCTGCCCGGAGAGGCTGTGGAGTCTCCTTCTTTGGAGATCTTCAAGACCCACTTGGACGCAGTCCTGTGCCATGTGTTCTAGGTGTTCCTGCTTGAGCAGGGGAGATGGACTAGATGATCTCTAGAGGTCCCTGCCAACTTCAACCATTCTGTGCTTTGTTCTTATTGTTCACATGCAAATTGGCTAATCAAATTGTTTTATTTTGTTTGGTTTCCAAAGCCTGCTACTTTATTTTATTTTATTTTATTTTATTTTATTTTATTTTATTTTATTTTATTTTATTTTACAATTTTTGCTGTTTTTGAAAAGAAACTGAATATTCACTTTCCACAATGATTTCCTACTATGATTTTAACTGCCGTTAGAATTGAGAGAAAGGGAAGGGAAGGGAAGGGAAGGGAAGGGAAGGGAAGGGAAGGGAAGGGAAAAGGAGAATTTTGGAAACCATGGATGGGAAATTACATAATTATAAATGTTCATGCATAAAATAGTATTATGAATACCTGATTTTTATGATTAGTGGATGAGAATGATGAAATAAATAATGATAAAATGTACAAAGTGAGCATTTAGAAGGAATTGTGGAAGGCAGTAGTGAAAATGGAGAAAAAGAAAATGGAAGATGTGGATAACAGAAGGACAAAACTCAAAAATAGGGAATATATTTTAACTCACAGAACAAGAAATTCTACAGTGAATAAGGGGTGGGGATTAGCTATGATGCCAAAATACAACATGTAAAAGGGATGTTTTCATAATTTGAGATCACTTAAGGTTATACTCTCAGCCCTGAATCAAAATATGGAACTAAATTAACTCTAATATAAGCTAGATTTGATATTTCTGTAAATACAAGATGATTCTGTTAAAAAGATAAGCTTCTGTTCCAGAGATGTTTGTAACATGGTTGCTAAAGGAAGAAGAGGCAGTCAGGACCATGCCCTGAGGGTGCTCCCCACAAGGAGA
>VWPW01017698.1:0-64263 GCA_013389825.1 Crypturellus undulatus | reverse complement strand
TTATGGTTGGAAAAGATCTTTAAGATCCAACTGTAAACCCATCACCACCGTGACTGCTAAACCGTGTCCCTAAGGGCCTCATCTGTACATTTCTTGAACCAGAACTGACCCCAGAGATGGGCCAGGCCAGGTTGGGGTAAAGGAGAGTCTGGTGCTGCTCTGCAGAGCCCTTTCCCCTTGAGGTGATGTGAGAAACTGGGAAATTTGCTTCAGGAGGCGTCTGAAGGCAGGGGGTTGACCCTGGGGAGGCAATTAGGGGCTAACCTAGTGATTTTTCCACTTGCCTGCCCAGCACACACGAGTCCTAGAAGCGATGTGATAAGAGCTGAGCGAGGTGCTCGGGCTGAGCGTCTGCCCTTTGGGCAAGGCACTTGCCAAAGCAGGAGCGGGGCCACTCATCTCGGGGCCTGCCCCCGATCTGAACTGACTCCTCTTGCACACAGAGGTGGGCCGCGTTCCCTGCGCTCTTCATGGACACATCTGAACTGACAGCACCTTTTCCCCCCCGTCCAATTTGTGTCCGTCCTACATCTCTGGCCCATCAGCAAGTGTTGCCATCTCCTGTTTCCTTCAGGCCGGTGTGAAAAAGCCAACATGGGGCCTCCTCGGCCCGCTCGGCCCTAGCAAAGAGGTCACAGCTCTCACGGGCCCTAGTAGGACTTTCAGCAGGGGACACATCTCTGTAAGTGCTTCCTTGTCCCGATTTTGGCAGCGTGTCACGGTTTGCCTCATGGCACACAGGGTAAAGATGGACAGAGGGAGCTACTGGCTCCTGCCAAGGCCTCTCTTGCAGCAGGTCACTGTGTTAAATGCCGGGACTTGATTTTTTAGGTAATTTTATGGCCAATACATGGTCGCGGCACTGCATGCTAATGCGCGGGTAATTAGATCTCATGCTCCAGGGAGTACAGTGCTGCGGGGGCATCAGCGGGACCCCCAGCCCCAGCAGACAGCGTTGCACATTCAGCCCGCGGCTCCCCAGGGCTCTCTCGGCAGCCCGTGCTGTGGGCCAGTGCCAGGGGCGGCGCGCGGGGCCGGCGGCAGCAATTATCTCCTTCCACACGTCAGGTTCTGTGCGGCCTCCTCTCTGATCCCTGTGCCTGCTGCTGGCGTCCACGCGTCTCCACCCAGACACGGCAGCAGAAGCGCTGGCGCCCCGGGGCTCTCCGGCTGCTCTGCCATCTCGCTTCCCTCACAGCAGTGGTGCCAGGAGGCCAGGGAGCCACAGGGGACCCCTCTGCGACACCGTGATGACCCCATGAGAGCAAAACCCAACGTGCACGGGGCACAAGTCACACGGACACTGGCCCATCAGGGCGAACGGGAATGCTTGCATCCAGTCCAACTCAGAGAAGGCTTCATCCTAATCATGGGTGCTGTAGCAAGGGGACAAGGTAGGTGCATCTTGACCCACTTACCTTCTTCTTGACAGCCAGGGGCTGCTCTGTAGCCAAAATAACCAGGAGCTTCTGCAGCGCCCCCGCCTCGATTGCCTCGATCTGCACTTTGGGGTTGCTGCAGGGAAAGAACAAAACGTGTGCTCGAAAATGCTTGTCAATAGACATAGAAATATCAACAGAACCAACAGCCTGAAGTGGATGCTGGTGGGAAATGAAGGAGAGCCCTGCCCTGCCTGGGCATCGCTCTGGGCCTGTGGAGCTGGCGGCTCGGGCCTGGAGAAGGGCCTCGTTTGTCCCCAGAGCCTCTGAGTCACAAACTATGCCTGGTCTCACCACCCGCACACACCTCGCCAGGAGCAGTTCCCTTCAAGGCCTGCAACTGGCTAAATTCATTACTTGTGAAAGAACCAGGCTAACATGTCCCCTTTGGATGTGACAACCAGCCAGGAACACAGCTAGGACATCATGCAGGGATGTCCATCCTCACGGACCCTCATCCTGCGTTTGCTGTCCAGAGAGACTTGCATGGCAGCGATGTTGAGCACTGCTGTGATCACACTTCTTCAGGAGCCCAATAGCTAGGACTCCCAAGGGACACCCCAGTGAGAAGCAGCATGTGTCTCACATCACAGCGGGTGCCCTCAGCAGCATTCATGGTGACTTGTGGAGACCTGGCACTTGCACATACCAGGGGCATCTACTGCGACACAAGCCCCGTGCATCTCCAAACCTACCCAGCAGCTACAGAGATGCAGAGATGAAACCGATTTCCTCCACAAAGCAGGCAGGAGGAGGAAGCGCCGCTTCTGCTCGATTTGTCAGCTGTGACAGCTTTGGTCTCTACCTTTCCATATATACGATGCGTTTTTGTTTCCTTCTGCTATGAATTTGCTAGCAGCAGCCACGGACGTCACACGGGTGAGTGTCAGGCTCTGCTGGCACATCAGCAGCAACACTGGCAGCTCTGTTTTAAGTACTACGGCTGCACTACCGATGAGAATAAGAGTCGAGGAGAACAGAGCTGCATCCTCATGCTCCACATGGGAGTTTGCAGGGACAACTCCTCATCTGAAAATCTGATCAAGTCTCACCTGAAATTTCCCCTGGACGAGCAAGACCAGAGTAAACAGAGAAACAAGTTTGCAGGAAGGTGCTTTTCTGATTACAGCTACACTGCAATAGAATCTCTTTTTGCTGCTGATCTCTTAGTGCTATTCAAGCAAAATATTAAGTTTGGGATATTGAGATTCTTTTGTCACACCTATGTCAAATAAATAATAAAAACTCTACAGCGAGGGATCTAACCAAAAAAATCATATGCCTTTTAATGCTTCACTAGTCACCTGAAGCATTAGTTGTAATTAAAACCTCTGAACCGTGCAGCTTTGGTAAGGAGAAATTGGAGAGGTTAGGAAGTCTTCCCGGATGGAAGGTGCTTTCCAAGGTTGCTCCTAATGTCTCTACTACTGATAGCCCTGCTTGCGTACTAACAAAAAGCTCATTTAAGGGTTTTGAAAACTCAGCACAGATCTGTACAAATTGCACTGTCAAACCCAGGGAAAAGCAGCCCGGACAAAATAAATACAATGAGCCAGACCAGGGAGCACAATCATAGGAAAGTAAGTCAAGCTGTGCTAATCTGCTAATAGATAAAGGGATGCTGGCATCAGCAAGGAGATTTGCTGGAATGAAAGGCTGAGGCTAAGACCAAACATGGCCCGTGATGGCGCTTCCCCCAGCAACGCTGCTGCTACAGCAGAGACTTGGGTTCAGCAGACGATGAAGATTTTGGATGCGATACCCTATTTCACAGAGTAGCCCAAGGTCTACTCCTCTCTGTGCTTCCAAATCGCTGCCCAGGCTGATCCCCTACACGAAGACTCAAGGCGGCCCTGCTGCCTGGAGATGTTTCTTCTCATCTCTTCATGGACCACCAGAGACAACTAACGTGGCAAGGATGCCAGCTGCCCCCCAGCACTGCCTCACGCTTCCGCACGCCCTGCCGACTGGATCGCTTGGACCACACACCTAGGAATAATGTTCTTCTACTGCTGCTTCCACCTCAAACCCAGAGGGAAACCACCACCTGAGCTGTCTGCAGCAGCTCACTGTGGCAGCTGGCAATACTCTGTTTTCCACCACTTTATATTTCACTGCATTAGACTTATAATCGCTTGCCCTGTGTGGGAAGTTGTTCCAGTCAAGGACAGCTTGTCTGAATGCCGCAAGCCTCAGCAGCACAAGGACAGGGCAGCAGAAGGAATGAAAACAAGTGCGGAAGCGCCGCCCTCAGCAACAGCACAACTCCCTGTGTGGGAACATGCAGGAACACGGAGGTGAAGGAAGGGGCTTAAGCGCCCCAGGTCCATTTCTGCCTTTCTCCCTTCCGTTAAAGCTGTTTGTGGGAGCAGCAAGGCCTTAGTCCTGGGATGAGCTGCTGGAGGACCTGCCAGCGCTGTCATCCAGTGTGGTGGAGGTTGCCCAGAGCACACGTGGCTTCATGGGTTGACTCCCAGGTGCCTCCACGCAGCTTCTCCACACACTGTGGGGTCACCAACAGCCTGGACCGCGCTCTGGCGAGGCACAGGGCTGCTGCAGATCTGCTCGTGGCATTGCTGTGGTTTTCCCTGGACATCATTTTGGGAATACTTTAGATCAGCCACTAAAAGCAGTCAACTACATGGCTGGTGGCACGGGGCTGTTTTAGATCTTGCACAGCCTGACTCCTAGGATGACAGGTGAAAATTTAAGAGAGGCTTTAGGAGTTCTCAAGAGCTTTTGAGAGGGACTTTTTCGCGACCACACATTCGAAGGCCAGCGGAAGACTGCAAAGCAGCAACACAGCCCCGAGGCAACAGCAGAGCTTGGAGCACAATGGGAATTTGCAATGTGATGCAGCAGCAAAATGAGATTTAAATTAGGAAAAAAAGGCAGAGCGAAAGGGCTGGGGGAGCTGGCAGTACAGAGCTGGGCAGGGAGGAAGGCAGTAACTGCAGCTCTAGCACTAGCAGGTACCCACGATGTTAAGGCCTGATAGTCACAGGGTGGATGAGCTTCCATGGGTCTCCCCTCTCCTCCAAAGCAGAGGTGACCAGGAACTTTTCTAGAGAGAAAATTCAGAGAATTTCTGACAGACCATGTAAGTGCGCTGATGTTAGAATTATCTGACACTGAGGTGATAAAACTGATCATTGCCATGTCAGCATTTAAAGGTTTGATGGCAGTTCAGTAACGGCGGCATCCTTGGTCCTAGCTGTAAATCCCTATCTCAAAATGAAGGGAGAAACAATGCGGAGGATAACAGACACCTTGGTAATAACTCATCTGGTCCAATTTGAGATTCCAGGTTTAAGGAAAAAGCTAATAGCCCAAGTGGGAAGAAGGTGCAGAATATGCACGTGCCTCTTTGGGTCTGCAGGGTGGGATAACGGGCACAACTGAGTACACGGAATTGGGCAGCCCCCACCACCTGGCTCCGTCCCCAGGATGCCCGGGATGCTGCGCAGCAAACGGTGCTGCAGGCGCGCAGCTGCCAGAGTTCTTCCTGAAATACATTTTTAACACGGAGCTTTCCCATTACTGTAGAATATCACATTATCCAGGAGGAGATGGGTCATTTGCGCACAGAATGTAAGACAGGCTGGGTAATAATAAAGCGACGACTCTAGAAAAATAAAAAACAAAGAATAAACAAGCAAGGCCAATGTTGACTAAATAGATTTAAAAGCGATGGGTATGAAGCATCCCCAAGGCCCCCACCAAGGTCAACTTTGGGCAGGTCTGGCCTAAAAAACCTGTTCTCTGAGCATCTTTGCAAAACCCCGCTTATCCTAGAGAAAGGCCTTTGCCTCTGGAGATCAAAAACCACCCAGCAAAACAGAGCCCTAGATAGTCACACCGATCAAAATAGAGTCGAGAAGCAAGTGGGGGCGAAGGGGGAGAACGTGACAAAAGGGAAAGGAGCTTCCGATACGGCAGCACAATGCGGCGATTCTGTGCCGAGCGCGTGAAGCATAAAAGAGACGTTAGATGTTCAAAAGCAGCAAATGGAGGAGAGACATTAAAAAAAGTAGAAAACCGCCGAGAAGATGAAAATCTCCACTTCAAGGTGATGCTGCCTTCTCACTTGCTACCAAGTCGGGTGCTCGGCACAGTGAGAACCAGGCTCAATTGGGAGCAAGGAGAGGCATGGAGGGAGCTGAGGGTTTAATGAGCAATTAGGTTGTCGGGAATTTGTGGCTAAGAGAAGGACAGAATTGCAGAGAGCAAGTTGGAGCCAGGCAGACGAGTTGGTGATTTGGATGGGCCAAAAGGCGACATTTTTCCTTGGGGAAAAGCCCGGCCAGCGTGAGCTGCAAGAGGGCAAAGGCAAGAAGCTTAATAACTTGGAACAAGAGTGACATGAGCCGCAGCGCCATAACACAGCATAGCAGATGGATAATTAGATTTATACGAAGAGCCGTAAAGCTAGGTAATTCAGTGGAAATATGGAATAATGAATCTGCTACCGAAAGGCACCAAGCAGAGACCCGGAGAGCCGGGACCAGCATCAGGCCTGCGTGGTGGAGCCAGGATGTGATGCTCATCCAGCTCAACACGGAATGCGGAGCCGCACAAACGTAGAGCAAAATTGAGTCCTGTGGCAAGAAAGAATTGCAGTTAAGCGGTAAAAGCCTTTTTGTTTTTATTTTTTCCCTTCTCACCTCACTGTGAAGCAGATTAGAAAAGTGAATACCAGATCTGGGCAATAAAATCTTAGGTGCCATAATAAAACCAACCATGCCAGATTGTTCTCCTAAACACATACGAACAGCAACCCGCCAGGCTGTATTTATATCTGCAGGAAAAAAATATATAAAAGCATAAAAAAACAGGGCAGAGATCTTGCATGGTACCAATGCAAGCATAGGTAGGAAGCCCAGTGCCTCGGCGCACAGGAGGCTCTGGAGGACAACGTGGAGAGCCTCCTAGAATCATAGAACCATCATGGCTGGAAAATACCTTCAAGATCAAGTCCAACCACCTTTCTCATGCCCAGAGATGCTTCTTGGGAGCATTTTTGGGTGCGAGCACATTCCTTCATCTACACGAACACCAGGGTTCAGCCCCAGGGGTGCCAGCCAACGGTACGCTCCGAAGGGCGTTGAGCACCTGAAGCTCTCGTGCCTCGGTGGCAGGTGGAGCAGGGCAGCTCTGCAGAGCCTCAAAGGGGCTCCGCTTCCAGGGGTTTAATCAAAAAGACCTACAAACAATTTTATGATTAAAAGCAAAGATACTCAGATTCTCTGGGGCTATCAACTTTCCTCTGTCAGCTGAAGCGCGGCGCCTGCAGAGGAGAGGATATGAAATAGCACTGTAAATGTTAGACCATCTTATCTGCTCTCCTGACAGTGAAGGATTGTCCTGTACAGTTCCTTCTGGAGTGTTTTGTCAACCCGCTATGATTTAAGGGGTGGACTAGGTGACTCATACCCCAGCTGCAATGATCAAGGAAACTCTGTTAGCTCTTTGCCAACACAACGCAATGAAATACTGATGCTCCCAGGTAGGTATGAGCAACTGCTCCACAGCGCATGGAGAAGGACATCCCTGAAACTCCCCTCGGTGCTAAATCACCAAAAACAATGTGGTTCTTTTTCTGAGGCGTAAATCAACCTTAAGGCCAGCTGTGCCATGCTCACCAAACACTCAATATGCATCGCTCCGCTGGAGAGATGTTAAAAGGTAGCCTGAGGCTGAGACATTTGCTTGTCATTCCTTCTATTTGCTTGCTCATTTGAGTTGATTTTTCTTTAATAGATGTGCTAATAACAATAATAATAGTAATTTTTTTTTACAAAAAAAGGTCTTGCCTTGTTGGGATGCCGAAGGGATCTTTAGCTGTGCTGTGAACCCCAGTGCAAAGAGGGGGAAGAGGCGCTTCCCTTGTCCCAGCAGCATCTCCGAGATGCAACGTCCTGTTTTAACCCCACCATCTGCTTCTCAGCTCTCTGCTTTCCTCTGGTAACTGAGGAAAGTATTAACATTTCATCAAGCAAATCCTTCCATCGCCTGCCACTGATGTTGTTTACGGACCTGCCCCCGAGCGCCTCCAGAAGCCACAACGCACGTTATTGCTCTTAAGGAGAGGATCTGCGGAGTGTTTGCAAACCTTATTTCCCGCTATAAGTGCAAGGGAAGATGCTAGATCACGGTGAGATTCGCACCCAGTGCAACTGTCGTGTTCTCAACTTTGTCAGTCTTCAGTCCCGCTGGTTTATGCTATTAGACTCATTCAAAGCCAGGGAAGGAGGTTTGTTTCCTTGACTCCTAATTCCCCCAAATGAGACCTTGCTCCACCTGCAAAAGGCAATCACCATCTCACAAATGCCAAGCACAGAGACATTCAGCTCCGCCAGAGAAGCCTGTGGAAAATGAAATTAAAAAGGTACATTTGCAAAAACCAGGAAACACCAATTCCTGAAGAAAACTGAGGAAGCAATTCTGGACTAACTGAAGTCCCTGCATTAAAGAGAGAAGAGTGTCAGCTGGAATCCCTCCATCCAAAGAGATGAGCTTGGAATGGCACAACCAAAAACAGTGATTGGTTACGCAAACCACGCACCACCCAAGTCCGCTCCTGGGTAGAGAGCCCTCGAGGAAACCCTAGGAATAATAGAAAGCCCCAGTAATTCTGTCTGCTTTCTGACTCAACGCTCCTTGCGCACCAGGGCAGGGGAGGCTGGGGTGACATTTAAAATCAAGGTTGTACTGCTGATGGTCATTAAGAATCCAGCAGCCCTTTTTAGCAAGTAGCAGGTACCAGCAGCAGTGTCCCTGTCAAATATCAGCACAGCAGCAATTTTTTCTAACAGCTTCCCTTGAAAAATAAGGAAAATTGTACCCATCTGTAATTGCTGCTATTATTGTCATTGTTGTTGTTTTTTTAAGCAACAGCAATGTACCTTTGTATTTTCCAAATATAAAATAAGAGGGAAACATTCCCCCAAATCTTTCCAAGTGCGGGATTCATCTCACTTAATGCCAGACACCTGAAATTAAGACATCCAGTCTCGACTAGCAGTCCAGGCTCCCTCAGCAACATTTTCAATCTGTGGTCTGTGTATCCCTGGGGACCAAGGTGCTCTTTCCATGTCTCCACAGGACCTGCCTAAAGTAATTCAGAAGAGCAAGCCGACAGGCAAAGGCTCTAGAGTTGTTATAAAAGGGTCTGTGTTTACCTTGAAAGGAATTTCTGCGGCATTTGCAGAACCCGATTTGACGATTTGCCCGAGGGAGACAGGCCTGTCTTTGACTCCTGCCTTAGGGTGTGAGGAGTTGCTTTTTGGAGGCATCCGTCATCCCTAGGTGAGGCCGGAGCTGGATGGGTACTCATGGAGGAAGACCGCAGGTGACACAGATCCTGTTAGCAGAGAAAGGGTGCAGGGTAGAGCCCCAAACACACAAAACAACCTGTCCTGGAGTTAAAATGATCACGCTAGGTAATAAAATGTGTTACTAATGCAATGAGTTGAAGGATACAGTTAAACTGACTGCCCCAAGGAGGCTGGAGCAAGCAGAGGAAGCACCTTCAGAAAAACAAGTTATGGGTAGAAGATGCAGTGGAACAGGATAGTGAGAGAGTTGTGTAAGAAGAGGGAAATTCAGCATTGCCTCCCGCCTCACCGATGGGCAGGAAACAGGAGATACCTTGACAAAAAGGCTGCCATGCCAATCAAGCTTAAATGACCTTAAAGGCAACAAGAAAAAGCTCTCATCTGCCATGGTGGAGGACAGAGCCGGGAGACTTAATAGGGGAATGAAAAGGTAAGAACAAGCCAGAAGGATCTTGAGACGGGCACTGTGTC
The DNA here is from genome assembly GCA_013389825.1 of Crypturellus undulatus. Lineage (NCBI taxonomy): Eukaryota > Metazoa > Chordata > Aves > Tinamiformes > Tinamidae > Crypturellus > Crypturellus undulatus. Next base: position 55,016 of record VWPW01017698.1, on the reverse strand, counting down.
ATGGAGAACAGTCGCACGGGCATCACGGGGCCGCTCTGCGACAGTTGATAAGGGCTTAATCATCAGGAGAGCGGGAAGCTCTCGGAGCCACGAGATGCAGGGGGAGATGAAGGGCCTGGATTCAGAAGCAGCTTGAAAGCGAAGGGGAGAAAAGGAAGTGGGGCTCAATTTTATTCAACACTTTGCAACTGCGGAAAGACACATACTCTCCAAATGCCGGCTGCACTGCTGCCCTCGTGCTGTTAGTCATCGTCGAAGGAGGACGGAGAGGTAGCCTCACCAGAAGCTCCTGCACATGCTGCCGAGGCGCAGAGCAAGGGGCTCGGGCTGTAAACCAGCTCATTGCAGCCTCATAAATAAATGCAGCCTTGCATTTCTGTCTGTTTTTACTGCGTGGCGGGTCACGGCGGGAGAAGGGGAGGCGGCCGTCCGAGGGCTCGTCAGCACCAAGGCTGCACACGGCAGCTGGAGACACTTAGGAAATGGCTGCAGAAAGTGAGGGTGCGAACCCTTCCTTGAACGGCTGCAGAAAGTGAGGGTGCAAATCCTTCCTCGCGGGGCTCCCAGTGGGAGCACCATGTGGGCGCCGAGGCGTCTCCTTGCCGACGTGCACCAGCGCAGCAGCCGGATTGATGTCGGAGCGTTTGCACGCAGGAGGCTGCTCCAGCTGCGCACACAGACGTCTGAGATGAAGAGCTGCCAGTGACTGATAACCCCGGAGCATCAGCCACCCTCGGCATCACCTCAAGTGGGAAAAGCCGGTCTCCTTCCCCACCGGAGCTGCTAGTGCTTCCTTGCGGACAATGGCCCTTCATGCTGCTTCTGGCTCCGCTCCCCTCCTGCCCTCGCCGTGCCCCTCAGCAAGACCAACCCCTGTCCCCCTGCCAACCCGAAGAGCATCTGGGCTGGCAGAGCAGGCAAGATCCCACTTTCCCCTGGCTTCCTTCAGCTACAGCCCTTGCCCCAACGAGGGACAGGGCGGCCAGGTGCGACGGCAGGGGAGAGGCCATGTCAGCGTCACACTGATGGGGCCATTCAGAGCAGCTGGATGTCAACCATCAACCGCCACCAAGGTCTCTTGGCCATGAGGTAAATCTGGGCAAGTTCCCAGGTTTAACATGCCCCATGTTTAGGTGTTTCATGCCGTGCCACGCCGTGTATGTCACATGCTGCCTTTGACAATCTGGGCTCAGTGGTGCATTGAAAGGAACCTCCATGTTTCACAGCGTGGGCCTGGGGACACGGCGCTAACTGCGGACATGCAGTGCTGCTCTCAAAATATAGGCCACAAAGCCACTGCAGTTCTGCTTTTCCTTGTAAATCAGGGCCTTACACATGTAGTTGGCCTAAACCATCAGAGCAAACAACAGCAGCAGTAACACGGTGCCAGCAATTATTCATGCCTATAATAAATGCCTGTAAAAGTGAACGTCAGCCTTTAGAAAATCTGTCTCCTCACGTCGTGTATAAAACAAACCCCCAAACTCATTTACAGCAAAGTTTTTTACTGGGGGGAGGCTGAGGAGGCCTCAAAAAGGAATTAAACTCCAATGTTCAGGGACTATTCCAGCTACAGCTTGGAGCTCTGGACTAAGCCCAGGGCCATGCCCAGAGGCTAAACACGCTCTGGGTATGAACAGAGCAGCTTTTTGGAAAGTGCAGCAGCTCCCTATTCCTTGGCAAAGAGGCGACAGAGTTAACGGTTTATGGAGGGCCCTGCTCTCCCCTGCCTGCGCCAGAGGTGAAGCTGCAGGTGAATGTCACCTGCTGAGCAGAGTGCCGAGACACCAGCGCTCTCAGTCGTTGAGTTGCTTTGAAAATCGGCAGAGGTGAAAGGTGCTCAGAGAGCCAGAAAAGAGCAGGGGTAGCCGAGTGGTTGTCACTGAGCGGATCTCCCCTGATGAGGTGACGAAAGCAAACCTTCACCCACCACGCAAGGGCATCATCGCATCCCCAGTGCGATGCTCATCAAATTTTCTCCTTGGACACTGGCACTGACACACAAGGTCCTCTCTCACAGGGACCGTACTGATGCCCTTCCAGGCGTATCTTCTCCTCACGCTCCCATTTCTCAAGGGCTTCGGAGTTCGGACATGCAGCAGCTTTGCTGGCCTCTGGTCTCTCCAGCATCAGGCCAGCTCTTTGCTTCCTCATCCGCTGGAAGCAGCAATTTGGAGCACGACACCTCAGTAGTAAGACACCTTTGGTATGCTTTCGACCTCCAAAGTTCAAAGGTCTGGAGTCCTGACAGATCTAGTTAAAGATCATAGAATCGTAGAATCATAGAATGCCTAAGGTTGGAAGGGATATCTAGAGGTCATCTAGTCCAACCCCCCCTGCACACCTTGCAGGGCCACCTAGAGCACCAAGTTGCATCCAGGTGGGCATCCAAGTGGGTTTTGAAGATCTCCAGAGAAGGAGACTCCACAACCTCTCTGGGCAGCCTGTTCCAGTGCTCTGTCACCCTCACTGTCAAAAAAAAATTCCTTAAGTTCCTGTGGAACTTTTGATGCTTACGTTTGTGGCCATTTCCTCTTGTTCTGTTGGGGGCCACCACTGAAAAGAGGCCGGCCCCATCCTCCTCATTGCCCCCCTTGAGGTGCTTATAGACATTGATTAGATCCCCCCTCAGCCTTCTCTTCTCCAGGCTGAACAGGCCCAGCTCCCTCAGCTTCTCCTCATAGGGCAGATGTTCCAGGCCCCTGATCATCCTTGTGGCCCTGCGTTGGACTCTCTCCAGCAGCTCCACACCCCTCTTGTACTGTGGGGCCCAGAACTGGACACAATACTGCAAGTCTGGCCTCACCAGGGCTGAGTAGAGGGGCAGGATCAGCTCCCTCCACCTGCTGGAGATGCTCCATCTGCTGGAGACGCTCCGATTAATTATCTGTTTTATATTTTCCTGTGGCAAATCTGCCTTTTCCCCCCATGCAGTTGAAGTGGTGGCTGAGCATGACTGGAAAGGGCTTGGTAGAAGGACTGCAGTCCTTTCCTCTGCTGTGAGACTTCCCTGTCCAGAAATTTCCTGTAACTACAGAGCTGGAGGACTTCTGAAGGAAGCAGCATCCATCACAGTTTGGAAGGGACCTTTTCGCCTAATTCTGCACTAGAAAATCTGCCAAGATGATTCTCCCATCTCCCAGCTAACAGCAACGGTGATTTCACGATGCTGGGACAGGCAATGCTGCTATGACAACCCAAAGGGGAGACGTGTGGAGAGAGAGAACTCCCTCTCCAAGTCTCTGGTGCTCTCCAGGTATCCAGGAGAACTGCAGATACTGCAGCATTTCCCTGGATCTGCTTGGATATTTGGCAAGCTCCAGAAGATTGACATGCACGTTGGAACAGCACAGTCCTCCTAAGTACAACTTGGGAGGACAGGCAAAGATTCCTAGGGAGCACAGATGAATATTCATGAAGGAACTCAGTTTGGGAGAGGAAATGAATCAAGTATGACAAATGCCGCCTATTAGAAAAAGAGGGAGGTGTCTATTTTTAGTGGAGTTAAGCAAACATTAAAGCTCACTCTCCAAGAACTCCAAATAATACCCCTCGCTGGCGATGCCTCTCCACCGCTCGATAAGAATTTAGCAGCATGTTGCCACCGCCAAAAACTGCTCCTCTGAACAGTTTTTCTGATTCAGCCCCCATATGTGTTTTATAAAAATAAAAGTTTTTAATCTATAATCTGCATAGGAGGATGTGACAGCTTCCACTAGGATTTCTTCCCCCTCCCTCTAGAATCATGAGGCTCGAAGGAACCTTTTTAAGGCGGAAGAAAACGCTGCATTCACATCTCCGAAAAGAGCACTCACGCGGAGCTGTAATCACTTCAGATGCACAGAATTATCAGGAGGAGAAAATTCATCTCACTTAGAATCAAGACCCAATTTGAAGCAGAAAGGAAGAGGCTTGGTTTGCTGCGATGCCAAGCACTCAGACTTCTCACTGAAGGCAAAGAAGCCCCAGCTGCTCAGAGCTATCGAAAATCACGCCCAGAAGCTCTAGTGAAAGTTGTTTGCAGAGATTACAGCAGGGCTGATGATAAGGATATTGACTCTTCCAAATAGGCCCACATTATTTTATATTTTTAGAGATGCTTAGCCTGGGTGTTATTATTATTGCATGCAGAGGTGGAGTAGTTACTGCCTCCTTCTCAGAACGCAGTAATGCTGCTGCCTTTCAGTGGGCTGTTCTCATCTTCTTGTTAATATTAAGAGTTTCCCTCTCTTACTTTTCTGGCTTGTAAAATGTGCCAATTAAATAAGACAACAGAAGGAGACTATTGACAGACAAAAATAACAGGATTCCCACCAAGTTAATTGAAAGGACTTGAAATTGTAACCTAAGCTGCCCCAAACCCAAGATGGACACCAGTGTGCTTGGAGGAGACATCCCACTGGGCACTTAGAAGATCCCCTGGGCAAGGGCATAGATCATGTCCTTGGGGTGAAGGACCCTCCTGGAAAACCCTCTGTAGCATCAGTTCAGACCCGGTCAACTCAGCTGGCTACCGTCTGCATTGTCACGCACCGAGCAGGCAAGGACCAACTGTCAGATCAAAACATGCCAATTCTTACTGATTCCTCCAACTGAGCACCTGGCTTTTGTTCCAGTTTCTAGTGGAGTTTCAATCACGGTCTAAAAGGCCTAAGATGAACAATCTCTGAAGTTAGATGTATCAAGTGTTTATTATTGATCACCCATCTGTAACATTCAGCAGCCACAAACTAGCCTGGCTCTGGGTCTCACTGTGCTCGTCTTATTGCACTCAAAGCAGGAACTATACCGATGTACCACAATCTTGCTTCATAAGGACAAGAAACAACATTTTCAAGAGAAACTAAACAACTTGGGGCCTTCGGGTCTCTTGAAACTCGAAGAGGTGACTCAGTTGATCAAGATACTTACATTTTGCTCACAGACAGCATGGGAGAGAGAGATCTACTGGCTTAATGATGAATCTGCCCAAAACCAAAGCATTTGCCAGATGCTTGGTGAAAGTCTAGGGACTTGGGCTGGACAGGCCCTTGAGGGAAGGGTTTCTGGAGAGTCATCTGCACACTAGGGGACCAGAAACAAATCCATGGCAGAAGGATGCAGTCTTTCCGAAAGTTGGCATCCAAATAAGATCTGTGTTTTGAGGATCCTGCACACGAGGTGGGTAAGAGGTGATGGCGCTTGCTGGGATTTCCCTCTTGGCCTCTCCCTGCTGACTGAGCATCTTCAAGATTCCCCTGGCTTTCAGGTTAGGAGTCCCCCTTTCCTCCATGGGAGAACAAGCTCCGTTTTAATGAAGGCTTGTGGATGCACCCCCTGGATCTGCTGGCATCCACACCGAGGTCGCCCCAGCTGGGTCTCCAGGAGGGCTAACGGGATGACCAGCTCGCAGGGCCCAGCCATGCTGCGACGCTGTTTGCTAGCAATGTCGCGTCCAGTGTCCTTTGGAAAGCACTGCCTCGTCCCCTGCTGCAGCCAGCCCTCCGCAGCTGTTGCCATGGTTATTGCATTTGAATGCTTTTCATCAAGAAGAAGCCGCAATTCCCAGTTTGTCTCCAGCATGAGTTATTTGGGAACAGCTGGCTACAACTGGAACAACAGTGAGCTGCAATAATGGGCTCAAACTACTCACGGAAGCCAGTGATTCCTGTCATTTGTGGTTTGCCTCTCTGGTGTTTGTCAGGTTCAGATTTAAAGCAGGGGTTAGGAGATACACAGAAAAGAATACATGCTTCCTGGAGAGAAACATAGTCGTCTATGTGAGGAGATGAAAGGTGTCTCTTTCTACCCAGCCTCTGCCTTTCAATCAATCATAAGGAGATATAAAGGGGCACAGCAATAAGATGGAAAAAAAAAGCATATATCCTCACCTGTCGCATACAGGTGGAGAAATGAGACGTATTTTCCATCTCTATCAATCATGTTAATTGTTCATCAGGATATTGCAGGCAAAACCCCAAGCACGTGCATCAGTCCAGGGCAGTAACTAACCCGAGCCCTTCCCTTTGTGCCGGCAGACAGCTCTGTTCCCACGTTGCGTTCGGTTTCATGACACAGACGTCCGTTTCTACTCTACTAGCAATAGCTAGTTCGGCAGAGCCAACTTGATCGAGCGTTTGGTTCTGGGCCACAAGAAGCGGTGCAGCTAAGGGAGAGCCGGGTGCAGTTGTCTCCAGCGCAGCCCGTCGTGCCTTAGGATGTGCAGGGACCCAAGGCACTGGGGGCTCTCACCCTGGGACAACCTCAGGAAGCAGGAAGAGCTCAGCTTATTTCAGGAGCTAGTGCTTAAGAGCCTAAGGGCAAGAAAAAAGACATGCATAAGCTGGAAAGCAAGCGCACGGCACGCTGAGGTGCTCCTTCAAGCTCACTGCAGTGGTGCACACTGACCATTTGCCCAAGGCAATGCCTTCCCTGCAAGAGTTAGAATGCTAAAGTTAAATAAGTGAATTTATATTAAATCAGGGCCAAGGAAATCTTGTTTCTGCACTTTCTTTGAGTTTACCAAAAAGAGCCAGAAAAAGACTTTACTTATTCCAGCTAAACTAGCTGGATTTAGAGAAATTAAATTTGTCAGTTCATTAGCGTGCAACATAAAAATGAAATGTTCATTTCTAATTCCTGATCCATTAATCCACAATCCGCTGATCTGCAATCCCCCAAATCCCCAGGGAAAGAAAATAAATTCCCCAGCAGCCTCCCGCTATTTCCCTCAGACTTCCCAGCCAGGTCCTTCAGAAAGAGCTCACATTACGGAGCCTTCCTCCCTTTACAACATAGACCAAGGCACATTTGCTGCCATGCTAGAGGGTATCATGAATAATGAAAACCAAATTGCACTTGTCAGAATAAATGAACAATGGGTGTTTTGTAAGGTGCCAGGCTTGATGCTTGGCATGTTTGCTCAATCCCCCATTGATCTGCAATGTCAGCTCCTTTGCAGTAGCCCTCCCACTTGTGATGGACAATTAGCAAGGCCCTATTCAAGCCCCTGACTCTGAAGGTCTGCCCCTGCATTGCAGGAAAGGATGCTGGGAGTCTGTGAAAATGCTGCTCTCACCCAGTCTAAGGCATTTGCTCAGGGATGCTGGAGGTGAGTCCATCTGCACCTTCTTCCACCTCATGTGCCAGCCCCCATGGAAGCTGCTCCTCAGGCAGGAAGAAATTCAAAGCACCTCTTCTCCAGGGGAGGCAGTTGCAGGCAGGCAGCTCTCTCTGGAGCATGCAGATTGCAGATGTTAAACCATGGCCTCTGTGTGCAGCATCAGCCTTCCACACAAAATCCTTCTTTCCTTTAATTTTAACCCCTCTGTCTCATTCAATGAGATAAGGTGGAGCTCTCGCTCTTAGCTCCAGCAGGACCTGAAAGAGTCTGAGGAACAGCCTGACACATCTGCCCCTCAGCCCACATTAACCACACATCACTTCCATATTTCTGAATTTTCATTCTCAAGTTCACAGAGCATCCCCTGAAATATCCCCCTGCCTCAGTAGCTCTGCTGCAGACCTCTGCAGTGGCACATAGACCATCAACGTGCAGCCGCGGGGAGCCTGAGTCTAGACATAACAGCTCATTAACAAAGCACATCGTGACACATAAGGACCTTCATTGGCCTTTTGGTTTCTTTACCTGTCACCCTGGGCCTGCACTCCATTTGCACATCTCTTCCAGGAATAACACGATGTGCCACTCTGCACATCATCTCCAGCTCCACACAGCAGCCAGGAAGGTGACAACCCAGGACCAACTCTATCAGCGATATCTGTACTTCCCTATGCTGAGCTCCTCAGGCTCATTGTGCGGTGATTCAAGCTGTCTGGAGTGTTCTCAAGATACTCACTGGGTAGGACCAAGGCTTGACTCCATTTGACTCTAAAGGGATTCAATTAATCATAAAGCCAGTTCCATTTTGGGCTCCATCTGTCTTCATGCCTTCGGGGACTAATAATGCCTCGCTGTGTGTTTGCACACACTAGCTGAACTGAAATTAGGGAAGATTTCAGTATGAAACATTCAAGAAGAAAATACATTTTTGGAAAGGAATATTTCCAGAGTCATTACCTTCCTCCATTCAAGAAAAAAAAAAAAAGATGTTTTAGATAAAAAGAGCAGCAGAATATTAATTTGGGAAGTAGCTCAGGTGAACTCCTGGTTGCTTCAAGATGTACAAACATACTAAGGTCATGTTTAGAGGCTTCCATGCCAGAATATGTAAGGAAATGTAACATAATCTGCCTCCAAAGGGAGATGAGAAACATGCAGAGATCAGAAACACTCGTGCAGAAGCTGCTGAAATGGATTCTTGCGTCAGCCCCCCTGCTGCACAAGGCACGGACCAGAATTCGGAAACCCGTTTCAACTCTGTTTACTAGACAGAACTAGATAAAAAACAGCCACCCTTGTGTTTCAGGACACAAGGCAGCTTTCAGCTGCTTAGGGCTAGGGAAGCCTTAGCTACATTTTACCATACTGTTAGCACACTACGTGTTTTTGTTCCTCCCTCTGCAAAATCCAGCCACAAGGATGGCATCGGATTGAGCATCCAGTTTGATAAGGCCGTTCCTATGCTGACTGTGTGGTTTATACAAAGCAATAGTCCAACAATTAGTTGGTCTTGGCAGCTGGAGCTAAGGATTAACAGCCAGGCCATGCAAAGAGTCACTGCGAAGCCCCCGCCACCGTGTCACATGCACTGGGGGTATCTGCCACCTCCCAGGGTGTCCCTCTAGCAGCTACTCATTCACATGCTGAGATGTCCTCTCACCACAGGGCCGCTTTGGTGACAGCTGAAAGGGACACACCCATGAATATTCAAAATTCAGGTCGGCTTCAGGACTAGTGATAGAATTGCATAGGTACAGCTGGGCTTTGGGACCAGAAGAACTAAGAAAGCATCATGAAAGTGGAAAAAAAAGAAGCGTGATTTTGAGTATTTGCCATGACCCATATGTTGCACCCAACTTCCACATCTGATTGCTGGAAGCGTCCTTCATCTCTCCCATCCTCTATTTTCAAGGCATTCCAAAAAATACAAGGAGAGACCATCTGGAAAGTACAATTGCAAAAAACCCTGTGTGATGCATCCCCGATGAACTCATTAGGGACCGGCGCAGAGCAAACGCACGAGCGCAGCTGCGTGCTGGAGGGACAGCCCGGGGCCCAACGCTGCGATTGCGGCCGCGGGGCCTGGGAGGCGTCTTCATCGCAGCAGAAGGGACCGGTGATGTACGGCAAGAGCGTCTGGGGAAGCAAATTCCCCCTAGAAGCTGCTCGGCTCTCAGGCAGCCGCATATCTGGGGCCATGATTCTTGGGAAGGGCAGGGCCAATGCGTCCCAGTCTGGCGAAGCACCGCTGAGGCGCCTGGTGGGACAGGGCTGTGCACCCGGAATGCTCCAGGGGGATGTTTCCCTACAAGGGATTTACCACCCCGAACGGCAGGTCTCAGATGGCTGAGCCCCCAGTCAAAACAGTGAGTCATCACCTTCAAAACACACAATGGGCATTTCCTTTTAAGCAGGGACAGGATGGTATAAAATAAAGAGCAATCCAAAGCCTGCCCAAAGGCGATGCAGAATGTCAGCACCTGAGGGAAGTGCCGGTAATCAACAGTGCTAATGAGCTGCCTCAAGAAAAAAAGATCATTTGGGATAAGCTGCTGGTTTTTCTCCATGGAAAGCCACCCTTTTCAGATACTTGGGGAGTCTTGAAGGGAGTGAGCTTGGTCGGGGTTGGGGCGGGGAGGGGGGAGCCTTGAGGATCTGCCTTGGAGGAGGACTAACCAAACCACTCCAAAGGAGGAGGCTTCATCTTTTAATCTTAAAACAGATGAACAGAAGAGTGAAAAATAAAGTAGCAAAGCACCAAATCTGGATGGTGAGCAGGCGGGAAGGGACCAGCCTGCAAATGAGGTCGCCTGCCTGGATTTGGGCAGTCAGGATGGGCAAGAGCCAGTCTTGGACACTCGTGGGGCCGCTGGCTCCTATCAGTTTGCCTCCTATGCAAGCTCGGGCTAAGGCAGCCCCTTGGGACCTCTCTAGAAGCCCAATCGTGCCGTTTGCGTTCCCGCTGCAAGCCTGCACCCATCTGCATTGGCATGTTTGCAGCATACAGCCCGCCAGCAATTAAATCCAACAAAAGCAGCAATCAAGGAAGGAGAAGGGTGCGCACAACAGGGCCAGCACAGAAAGAGATGGGCTCTGGATGCTCCTACGTACCAAGGATTGACGCAGTCTCTAGGTCAACTCTATCACCCCAAGCTCTGCTCGGAGCAACTATGTAATTGAGGCTAAATCCTGCATTTCCCGCTTTCACTGCTCAACTCTCTTCCCCTCTTAGCTTTTGTCCTGCTCAACGCACTCTTCCAACCTCCTTTCTGAAGCACATTAACAACAGGCCGCTACCGCATCCCACACAACGTGATTAAAGAGTAGACCCAGATACCTCTTCTTTGTGGAGCATTTTGCACCTATTACGGGGAGAGAATGCAGAGAACACACCAAGTGGAAAAGTCACAGCAGGTCAGGAAAATAATGTTGGAGTTGGGTAGGAAAATCTTTGAAGCTTGTGAAGCCATTTACCGCGTGCACAGGCTGCAGAAGAAAGGATAAACAGAAAATATGGGCGAAGAATAAATGAGAGTTGAAGAGACAAAGAAATGCATGCGGCGTCCAGCCATGAAACTGGGTCTGTGCTGGAACCATTCCTCCATTCAAGAAATTTTTTTTTTGTTTTTTTTGTTTTTTTGTTTTTTTTCCAGAAAGTGATTAGATAAGCTGTCTGAACGCATATTTTAAATGGAAACTGCAAAAAGCGGAATACTTTAGTGGATAGCACGCACTACGCACTTACTAAATAAGAAGAGACAGAAACAACATGTTTTATATAATGCATGACCGAGCTGCGATGATATTTTTCTTCCTGCAGGTTGTGACACCAACCTCCCTGCTCAAGATGGAGCGTGGCAAGAGCGGCTTCCCGCTGCTCCCAGCCTCTGTGCTTCCCCAACGGCGGCAGCTCTCCTGCCGAAGCTGCATTTTCAGGCTAGGCGGTAGGGTCGTTTCACCCAAGTTTTTCAACAGCGAGCGGCTGGGGAAGAAACAACTCCCATCGTCACAGTTGAGCAGCATTAAAACCACCAAACCCAATGCCCCAGTAGATGGGCTTGACCAATGTATGGGATGGGCACGACCAACCTCAGCACTGCAGGCAGATATGCAATGTACTTGGCGTCTGTGGGAGCTTCAAGGCCCGTGCGTGAAGAGCAGGGGCGCACGGGCTGAGGTTGCTTCCCACAAGGTTGCTCCTCACAAGGTCACTTTGCTGTGGCACAAGAACTGGGTACACGGTGGGCCTTGGCCAGGGGTGCAACATTGCAGAGCAGCTCCTGGGTGGACACATGCCCAAGCTCCAGCAAATCCAACCCTGCCTGTAGTATGCTGGGAGCAGCAACCATGGGCTTCAGGAGGTGACCAACTCCACAGCATGCTTCCCCAGCAGGTACCTAAATTCTGCAGGATTGAGGAAGCCCTCATCCAGTTAAAGGAAGTCCAGCAAGCAGCACCGCTGAGCAGTGAACAGAGGGAAGAGTCAGGTTTTCTCGTGGCTGAAATGCCAGACCAAGCAGACCTGGCTCCAGCCTTGGCCATCTACAGCTGAACTCGGACTGCGCCTCCTCAACAGCCTCCTTGCTCTCGCCACCAGCACCGCAACCCAACCTCAACATTGAGGACTGGGAACATCCTCAACCTAAAAGCAGTCCTAATTAGGCTAAAGCATCCTGCTAACCTAGCAAACTTGCCAGCAGTTGCAGTCACAGACCCATGGGGACCCCCTGCTTGGCAGGAACAAGCACATGACCCTGTCAGCTTCCCCAGACCAGTGCAGCATCTATTAGCTAAATTATCAAAAATGAAAATGCAAGCAAACCCTTGATTTTAGATACTTCTCTCGGGGTCTGCTCTCCCTTCCTTCCCAGGAGCCCAAAGCTGCCAGTTTATGCTTTTATTGGTAATTACACTTTCTTGTTCTATTTCAGACACCAGAAAAAATGTGTAGGGATTTCGTCCTCTGTGCAATTACACATAATGATGAAACGCAGCTTTATACTGCACTGCAGTTTTTGTTAAGGTTATTTATAATGGGGAAAGGCTAAATAGTTTTGAGTTCATTATTGTTAGAGAGGAAAAAAAATGGAGGCGACCCAATCAAATTAATTTCAAATTAAGTGCAGTGAGGCTGCTACCTCCGCACAAGTCAGGAGTTCAAATAAAAATAGAGGAGAGAGGCTGCATGGCAAGAAGTTAAAAGGGAGCAGGGGATTGAGGCAGAATTGCCTGAAAGGTGGCAAATGGAAGAAGTTGCCAGAGAAGCAAACAGTGGAAGTGAATAGATGGGAAAAGACTATGGGATGTAAAAAGAGAAGCTGGAGGAGGAAGGTCAGATATGAAGATGGATTTGAAATAAATGGGCAGGGGCACTGCTTGTTAAGCTAACCAGATTAATGTTTCTGCCCAGAAATTCTTATGTCCTTAAGAGACCCGATCGAAGTGAAGTCTTTAATTTTCATTTTCTTGGCTTTGTCGCTTTGCACTGGGCCTTAATGTTATTTAACAGGAGTGAATGTCAACCAGTTTCATTGCAAAGTCTTGACTTATTTCAAAACTGTTAAAACAGAGGGGAACTTTTGCCTCTTGACAAATACATCCTGAAGACAGAGATCAGACAAGCTAGGAAGGCTGACACCACTGAAACGATGACAGATGCGGTAGGAGCAGGGGAGGCAGCATTCCCTTCTCCTTCCCGCTCCGAAGGAAAGGAGATGAAAAAGCAGAGAATGAGCGCCCAGACGAGCAGATATGATGGTGCTGAGCAGGATCTACAGTGCCCTGCTACAAGCTCATCCTGAGAAGCAGATGCATCTTTCATGTCTCTCTTGGCTCCCCCAAGCTGTGAAAGCTCTACACCTACCTGCAGGTAACTGATGTTATCGCGATGTTCAGGGCATGCAGTGCTGTAGTTTTAAGGGGTTTCATCTCATGGATAATGCAGAAGACAAATGAGCAAGAAGGGAGACAACAGCCCGACATGAGCCATCTCAAGTGTCTTCTCAAGGGTGCTTACAAGACATTGTCCGAGTTTAGCTGAGATGATTACTTTATTTTCAAATCTTTGCCAAGTCATTCATATATATAATGTGCATATATATATATATATTTGAATTATTCAGGACCAAAACTGTGAACAGAGAGATCTCAATAGCTTTGGGCTTGTTGGGAAGGCCATCTCTGCCCCTGGACAGGCTGTGCCTGGGAGCTGCTCTGACACCCGGTTGCAAGGCCAGCCTGGCTGCTGGTTGGATGCACATGATGGACACAAGCCCTGACTGTCAGTTTGATTCCTTTCCCCCACTACTCAATTTGAGCAGCATTTGGCATTTAAGAGACTGGTCCCAATGCCACCAAGTCCAAAAGAGCCACCAGCAGGTGTCCCCGTGCAGAGGGAAAAACAACGGAGGTCTTTGAGAGCTCTGCCAAGACCAGCTGTCCTCTGTTCAACTCCTCTCTTCCTCCCCAGCTCTGAACGCTGCTTTCCACCACATTTTTTCTCCTCTCAAAATGCTGCTGCATGGGTGAGTTCTCACCCCTGCTTTGGGCCATGCCACAATCTCACTTTTCACTCTTTTCCCTATTCCCCACGAACTATAAACTACTGCTCTTTGCTTGAAGGCCTCACAGCTTATCTTCTCTCCATCCTCATCTCTAATTCACCCTGACACATATGGGAACCATTTGGGATAAAGCTTCAAGAGTGCATTTGATATAATTATTTCCCCCTCGTAAACGGATTACAGAAATCCTTTTATAACAAAGTACAAAAATGTTTAAATTATTGGTGTGGAAAAATGCTTCCTGGTGGCAAAGTTTTTTAAAAAGTTGAGGTTTAGCATCACAAACATAATCCTTTCTGGTGAACATTTGCAGTCTTGTGAAAACATCTAGCTACAAATTGTGCACAGGGGCCGTGCTGTGCTAAAGAACAAAGGAAAATGCTGCCTGTAAATAGCTTAGAGGACATCAGAAGACACTTCTCTCATCAGCAATCTTCTTAGCTTAATATAGCTCCTCTTTGCATAAAACATTGACATTTTTGCAATGTTTGGACCCAATGGTGCGAATGCTGATTGTCATCCTAAGATACTAAAGTGTACCTTCAAAAATCCACAAGAACATTTTAGAGACAGTAGTTCTGCTTGCCTCCAAAATGTTGTGTTTTAATATTTCATACTTATATATATTTAAATGTTAGTACCACTGGATAAATGCTAACATGCTTTTATGCTAATGCAATCACCGAAAATCCAGATAATGTTGTGTATTGGCATATACTGTTAGTGAATTATGGATACCTAAATGTACAATCCCACATGCCTGGCAATTATTTTTGTTAGTGCATTTAACTTTTATTTGCAATCAGAGCACTCGAGGATTGTTCAAATGAAGTTTACTTTTTCAAACTGCTGAACAGAAAACATTTTGTTAAAGGTTTAAAAACAGTCAGGCTGTGAGGAGGTTACAGAGTTACGGTAAGGGCAGCACTTGGAAAACTCTAGCAGATGGAACAGTGTTTGACTTGGTCACAGATTTGGCGATTAAGCCCAAAATGTCTTAAGTGAAGGACGCACAAGAGAAACAAGAGATGGAATCCTGATTTCTTCTGTACTCTATCACCTTGTTCCAATATCTGGATGACCAGATCATGAGACCCTCTGCTTTGAGGACCAGAGTCCATGTGCTATGGCTTCTTTTAGCACCATTCTCTCCCACTGAAGGAGAGACTGTCAGGAGGGAGAAGCCCTGGCTGCCTTTGCAGGCTTGACTCTAACCTGGCCAGCTACGTGGTCTGCTCAAGGGGCTGATGCACAGAAGACTACCGGGGCAGGGAGGACACTGACCACTCTTCTCACAGCAGCTGCATGTAAATCCACCAGGAAACTGCTGCCTGAAGGAAGAAAACCCTGGCATGCGCCAGCCTGGCTGGTTTTGCTCAAAGGCACTTGGGAGGTGGCCACAAGCCTGTTTGGCCATTGCCCCTTGCACACACTTGGCTCAGTTCTGATGCCACCAGTTGTCACAGCCTGCCCAGCACATGCTAAAAGTCTGCATGGGCAGAAGACACCACCTGCTACAGACTGCCTTGTCCTTTGCTTGAGCTCCTTCCGCCACTGACCTGCATCTCTCTGCTGCCTTGTCTTATACTAACATCTCAACTATTTACATAAGTTGCCATGTCTAAAAAACACAGAGTTAAAAAAACATAGTATGTTGTGTGTAAGTGGAGGTAGAAGTGGATTTTATGCTTATTCCACCATACTTAATCACTGCATAAGATGGAGAACGCCTACAGGAGCATATATGGTACACGTGCATCCAAAGCAGGATCTGACACCAGCACCAGGCACATGAGTACAGATTGGATCGGGTCCCCAGTGAGCTGTGCCACCTCTGGGCATTTAGTCACCAAGTCCTACAGTTTGACCAAGGCTCCTAGGAACAAGCGTCCTGGAAGGAAATAACAGCCCCCTCAGAGGAACCTGACAGCAAACGTGTTGAGCAAAGCACTTGAAATGCCTCCGGCGGTTGAAAATGAACACAGAATAAGCTGAGGAAATGTATGAACAAACAAATTAGCAGAGTAGACAAGTTGGCATGTAGGTGTCTATTGAATAGGAAAGCTTAAGCACAGCAAGGAAAGAAACCAAGTATAATATTCCTCACATTTTGGAGCTGAGTGCTCGATAATGCATCATCTGAGCCACTCAATATTGCCATCTGTCAAAATGCCCTCTCAGAAAAAACATCTAAAACTTTTCAAAGCAGTATTTGACTATTCTATTCAAAAAGATGCAGTCTCTGTCCAAATAGAGGCATTTGCAATTAAGTGAGAAACATTACTCCAGAGCAGTAGGTTAAGGTCACTGATACATGCTTATATCATGGGATCATGACTTATCTTGAGTCCTAATCGTGGCACATGCCTTAAGGCAAGAAAAATGTGATTTAACACTCACCTTTATTTTTCAGGTTGCCTCTTACTGTTTCTAGAGTTTTTTGCATTATTTTCTCTTTAGGAAACATACAAAAAAAAGTCTACATGCTATCGAAGAACCCAGCAAAGCAATTACATATATTGTTGCAAATGTTAAGATATGTCAGAATATGAAGAAAGAGTCTGTGTTTCCAGTACGGCAGACTATACCTTACTGTGACCAACAAGTCAAGCTCCATTTCAAACTACGAGCGAGATGCTTTTCTGGTGTAAATCAGGGTAACTGCTGCTGTCAGAGAAGCCACATTAATTTACACATGCTGAGGCCCAACTGCATTGTATATAAGACTGCAAAAGAAACGCCGAGTTTTAGACTGTATGTTAGACTAAGTGATAAATAATTTATAACAGTGGAGAATACGATCGTATTTTTAGGCACAGAAATAGGCAGATATAATGGCCCTAGCTCTCAATCTTCACTCTGCATATTCCGACCTTGAATTTTGGGCCTGTCTAACACCCTTATATAGTCTCTATGCACACAAATGCGTAGCACATACCTATGTATAAACACATACATGTGCACACAGCAAAACCCATAAAGTCCATGGATAAAACCCAACAGGCTGCAAGGAAAAGGTTCTCCTAGGATTTGTCATCACGAATCAATCCGTCAGAGAGGTGGAGAGAAGCACATAGCCTGCCCAGTCTCCTATGTCTCCTTCTCCTTTTCCACTCCACCCTTGGGCTCACCTGGACAGCGCAGCGCCCAGCACGAAGGCGGCGTGTTCCTTGAGTGTGGCCTCCGTGCTGTTCAACCCATTAATCACCAGCTGGAGTCCGCCCAAGGAGAGGAAGTCCTTGGCGTTGTCCACCTGTGAAAGAGCAGGGGAACTCATCAGTATGAAGCTTCGCACACTGCCAAAGGCCTCGCCAACTTGCCAGGGCTATCCTGCTTCAGGATACTGCATCCCTTCTTTTTTTCCCTGCTTTCCCTTCTTTTTTCCCTGTTTTCCCTTCTTCTTTCCTTGGGTTTTTAAAGCAACTCAAAACTATCAGGAAAAGATCTTGGCTCGTGTTTCACACACTCCTGCCTGCGAGCAATGCATGTCATGTTTGCAGAAATGCTGCCTGCTGACAGGTGGCTATTAGCAAATGCAGAAGGCATCCCTGAAAATTCAAATACTTTGATTAGCCATCAAAACCTCCCTTGACGCTGGTTGCAATAATTCAGGAGAACCGACAAAGTCAAAACCAAAAAAAATTACCCACCAGTTCTCAGCCTTAGCCCAAGCAGACCATTACGGCGAACCCAGGGACCCGTTATGTTTTACAAATGCAAAAACAGAGCTGTAATTGTGGCGCCAGAAGTTAGAAATGTTTAAGAGCCTGTCAGCAGCCGCGGCACATCAACAGCAGCTCCCTAGCCTCTGCTCCCAGCGAGGCGCCCGGGCACTTGTCTTTAATACAGTCCGCAACTTCCCGGGAACAGGAGAAGTAAAAGCCAGTTCCTATTTGAAAGGGGCAGTAAGAACCATTCCCCAAAGGCAGAATGTGCCATCAATTTTCTAAAGCAGACAACGCTGGACTTACTGCCATGAGGGAAAAGCTAGTGGGAATTCCTCCAGTAAATTCATCATACTTTAACTTGAAGCAGACTCGGGGCTAACCAGACAAAATCACGGCGGACATCTGTTCTTCAAGAGAACATCAGAAAAGGGCTCCGAGTGGTTTGCAAACAAAATTTGGAAAAACAGCGCAAAGTGCTTCAAGTACCCAAATGCAGTCCGAAGTCAAAGCGATGCATCTTGCTCTTAAAGGATTTTTAAAGCATAAAGGGGAATTGCTAAAGAATTGTCAAAATTGCTTATGCAACATTTTTTTAATTTATTTTTTATTTTTAGAATTCCAACATTTCTCTTTCATGGAAAACACAAAGACAACAGCATATGTTGCAGACGGAAATGGAATATAAAAAGGAGTATCAGCTGGGTAAAACGACCTTTCCAGTTTTAGTACACAGACTGAAGTGATGGGGTAGTACAGAATAAACACCGCAAATGGTGCAGAACATGTCAGACTAACATATTTTCCAAGTTTGAGTGATCTCTCTTTAAGTAAACAGTGATTTTTATGTTTAGAGTTATTTCTATCTATCTCAACTGCATGCCTTGCCCAAAACTGGCCACAAGTCAGATACTGAAGATACTCGAGAGAACAAAGCAGCTGCTTTGCTCCATGCCCTATGGGTCTTCAGCAAAGCGTGAATTGGGGAGCTACAGGACAACTGTAGCTCCCCGGTCCACAACAGGATGAGACCAGGACATCCTCCAGCCTCTTGCTGCCCCTCTGCAAAGCCAGCGATAGGTGATGTGGGATCTGCAGCAGCATTTCCATCCTTTCAGCCCCTATTCTTTTAACTGTCCCTACAAACTGGCCCCGAGATACCTCCTTGGTCTATATGGAAATTTATGCAGCAATCTAAATTAGTCCACCAAGGCTGCTTTTATGGCTCAACTCGCTTTAAAAACTCAAAGGCTGTTTTAAAACTGGGTTTAGAAGATTGTGATGGAAAAAACACTCATTAGCCAACGCTGCACCATGGAGAATTTTACATGTGGCATCCACTGTGGCAGAGCGGGCCTCATCGGGAATCCTTTCGATTAGCTGTAGTTCCAGAGAGGCCTTTCTCAATTCCCGAGTACAGACTGCGACAGACAACACATTTTCGACATTTTTTTAAATCTCAGTTTTTGTCTAATGGAGTCTGTTGCAAGAACCACTTCTCATTCATCATGAAGAAGAATAAAGCAAAACAAAACAAAAAGCAACAAAAGCAGCCCAAACCTCACAAACTTTGAACCCTGAAGCTCCCTGGGGAGCAGCAAGTGGCTGGCTCCACCTCTCTGTCAGCTCCAGGCGAGACCCATCAGCCATTGCTGGGAGTGCAGCGGGTCTCCATAGACGGCCACCAAGCCAGCTGGGCTGGGAAAACAGCTTGGTGGGACAGGGTGAACGACCAGACCTTCCACGCAGGGCCCAGCGCATCCTGTGAGCGCTCAAGGTCCAACCATGCAATCAGCCCTGTTCCTCACGTGCCACAAGCCCAGCTAGGCCACAGCAAGCAGCAGGCAGGAATGTGCCAGCTCACAGCAAAGCAGGAGAGATATGGGGAGGAAAAATGAAAAAGAGAGACGTCAGGAAAGATATTCCATCTCATGCACAGACAGTTATCCCAGTCCTTTGATGCTGTGCAGCTTCCCGTGTGCTTGAGCCTTCAGTCACTTCTGATGTCGGCCCTGATGCACAGAGACCCACCTAAGCACAGATGACTTTCACAGAAGAAAGAATATATATATATTTACATAAAGCAGCCACACTATACTCACCTAAAAATGGCAGTTAAGATCCATTTTTTTTTAAATAACCAGCATATAAAAGAAGAAAAAGAGAAGAGGAGAGAGAAGGCTGGGAATAGACAACACACCAGCAAATGCTAACCCGTAGGTAACTGCTCACTGCTGTTAAACACGATGATACATAAGAGTACTTAGACATAAAATAAGCTGGTAGGAGCCCTCTGACATCTCATATTGACCCCAAATTATGATAGTTAAGCAACAACTTGTATTATCTGACAGTAATAAAAAAATAAGACCACATTTATGATACCCTGGATTTTACACCTGATAGTTATTGTCTTTTATTTACCTGATGAACATAATATTCAAGATCATAGAGCGCTGCTACTTTTTCATCCAGCGTGGAAGCAGAGCTGTTGAATTTGCCGATTAGTTTGACCATGATCTCATAGTCTGTCTCCAGCTTCACGTTTAGCTTCTCAAACTCCTCCTTTAGCTCCTCTATGGGACGGAACTTCTTCCTCACCTCCTCCTCGCGGGCCTTGGGAACAGCAGATGAAAAGCAGATGTGAAGGCAGGTGAGAAAACAGTCCTGAAGGAACGAGTCATCCCAGAAACAACCTCCAGCCCCTACATTATTCACAAGGTGAGTGCGGCTGTCTCGGCAGCTGGATTTATTGCTGTGCTTTGGAGATGCAGGGGCAGAGCTGGAAGGTACGTAGACTCTCCTGGGAGAAGGTGTCATATGCAAAGTCAGAGAGGACTTCTGTTCAGGTTCCCCCTCTTGGCTGCCTGTGATGCTTCGAACCGACCTGATGCCTGACCTGACATCTCCACTTCAACTGAACAGCTGCTGTAGATGCCGTTGCATTAACTCAGGGACACGGCACCCCCAGGTCCCACACTGCAGCAAGGAGCTTTGCAGTGTTTAGGGCAGATCCCGCCAAACGCAGTCCTGACAAGAGCAGAGCAGCCTGCTGGGCGCTTTGGCACTTCTAAGCAGCCCATCAACCTCACTGTCGGTAAAATAAAGCCCTTGGTTATCAGCATGAAATCCCCAGGAAGCTTAGCCGGTACCTATTTGCACAGCGTTTCCACATCCTATATGCCTTTCAAAAGGACATAATGCACAAAAGCAGGATGCGCTGCTGTGCTCAGTTTGCCTGGATATTTTCGCGACCTGACTGGATAAAGCCCTGAGCAACCTTCTCTGATCTTACCGACATCCCTGCTTTGAGCAGAAAGTTGGACTGGAGACTCCGGAGGTCCCTTCCAACCCCCAAATTATTGTGTGATTCAATGCCACAATGTTTAGCCCAGCCACTGGTCACATGAACATCTCCCCTGATGTGGCCAAACCATCCTTCCTCATCCCAATCACTTAATACATTTCAGAATCACTTTATCTTTCACTGAAACCTATGTATTTGCTATCGGGGCCAGAAGACAGAAGCTGTCAGAAGACAAAGTTGAAGGACTAGCTACAAGACGGCAAACACCTGAAGCCCAGGGCCACAGGGCTCTGCTGGCAGTTGGCTTGTTTTGCAGCATTGCCTGTCTCCTTTGTACGAACAGCACCATATGAGGCTTGACAGACCATGAGACCTTGGCAAAGGCACACAGTGAGCAAGGAGAAGACTCTCCCAGAGATACAGGAGAGCACCAGAGGCTACATCACCAACAAGGATACTGGGGCAGGTAGGGGGAGACCACGCTGAAGATGATCTAACCCAAGGGCAGGAGAAAGAGATGTCTCTTCAGAAACTCTTCTGTCATGAACAGAAATACTCGGGGATGTTTTTAACAGGTGACCCCAGGGAGATGTGCATGTACAGTGCTCCTTCCTACCTAATGTACTCCGGTGGCGAACACTGCCGCTTCCCAGTATGCATGGGTAAAACCTGAGGACTCAAGCTGTCATACAGCAGTTAAAGCACTGCCAATCGAGTGGCAGCTCTACAATTTGCACTAATAACTCCTGGGCTAATTACTGTAGGTGACACGCAGGAGCACAGAACGCTATCCCCACTCCTGCCGCACAAGAACTGCTTTTGCAGAAGCACACACTGCAACATGCCCGGCCTGCCTTGATTTACTTTGACGTAGTTACTTCATCCCCTGCAGGAGTGATTTTTAATGGAGTACTTAAGGTCCATTAGATGTAGCTGTTTTTAGCCCAGTTGCTGGGACAATAGTTATTCTAACAATTTTATTTTAAAATAAGGCTTGTTTTCATGTAACAGAGTATCACTACTTTTTGCATTTAAATAATACCCCTTTCCAAAAGTCCTGCTATTGATACTTCTGTCTACTACATAAATAACCTGGAAAATAAAATGCTGCCCAGGAGCTGGGCAGGAGAAAAAAAAAGGACTTTCTGGGACTCAAAGACCTTGAATTTTACCTCAGTTTTACTCCAACTGAGGCAATGTCAAGGAGGAGCTAAGGCTCAAGGAAATATCCTTAAGTGATAGAAGGGAAAAAGGCTGTGATCAATCTGATGGATCATCCATCATCCAATCACTAGATTGCCTGTGACTGCCGCTCCAAGCCTGAGAAACGCTGAAGGAGCCCGAGTATCTCATTTTGCTTTAGACTCCAGGCTCTGAAACTGATCGGTCGTGAGCTGACAACCACGGCTGAAGGTCTCTGTTAAACTAGTTGAGAGGGAAGTCTTATGCACAAAATTCCCTGGTGCTCTTCTCTTGCTATTTTCTGAAACGGAAAAGCGTCCCAGGCTTTATGCCACTCTTCGTGCCATCCCTGGCAGACGTGCCACTGACTTCAGCAGAACAAGACAAACCCAAGAGACATCTTCCTCATCAAGACAAACCCAAGTAACAACCGTATGCTCTACCAGTTTGCTGAGAATAGAACAGCTGATGAAATAACAGCACTTCTTTCTGCAAGCTAGTCGAGTCTAAGTCTTACTCGCTGATTAGAAAGCATTATACAATAGCTTATGTAAATTAACTTCAAACTTTGCTTCACCAGAACCATTTGTTTTTCAATACCCAGGACACGAGACTAAACACTTAAATCATGAGCTCTCTCCTGGATCCTGCCGAGCCAGTGGAAGAAGGTGTAACGTCCATTGACTTGGCACCATCAGTGATTCCAAAATACAAGAGCCTTAGCTGCACAATACTTTTTGTACTTCTTCAGTCAAAGGAGAATAATGAATAGAAGATAACTTCGTAGACAAATAACCACTTTGCTGAAATTCATTCCACTTTGGGGCTTTGCAGACATTTCTGTGAACCAAGCAGCAGTTGAACAAATAAATGAAAACAACAGATAAAGAAGCAATACAAAAAATGGAAAAGAAATCAGCCCATGGGGCCCCAGGAGAGCTTGCAAGATTTTTTTTGTATTTCTAACAGAGGTCTAATCACTCTGGTACCTGAATGGAAATAGTTCAGCATGGTGTTTACTGAATGTAGCTGCTTTTGCTTCACGGGTAAGATGTGATAGTTCCCCCTTTAGCATTGATACATCAAGGAAGAAATCTGTTGTCTGGGTGGTTATGTGGAGCTTTTTTGTCTAGTTCACTGGTTCAGGTCCCACTCACTTGAGTGAAAACTGGAGAGTGTCATCATTTGATGGCTGATCTGTTGATAAACTGCTCATCCCAGCCCATTCCATTCCTGCAGCCCCTCTTCCACTGACTATCCGTGGGATAATTATTACAAAGAAACTCTGAATGGTGAGGGTTTGTCTACAATTTAAGTAATTGTAGACAAAAGAATCAGCTTTCAACACAAGGCCTTTAAGTTTGAAATACATAAAAATGATGTGAAGTTGACAATTTTTACAGAAAAGACATGATTAATAACAGAGGTGAATGCTTCCCAAGAAGCTGTAAGACCAAGACCCTGTAAAGCGGGGAAAATATTTTAGGCTCACATTGACCAGAAAATTGGTCTGTACAGTACTGACCCAAGAAACTTCTTGAACCAACACATTTCCAAGACACGCGTCACAGGGCATTTGCATTGGTATTTTTACATTGATTTAGAATTAGGGAACTCTCATTACCATTCTTTCTGTCTTCTCACTTTCCTTCATTTTAGCCAAAGCCTTTTTGAGCTCCTGCGACGTGAATGAATTTGAGTCAATATCCATCTTGCCCAGCCTTGCAGGGGAAACAAAACCAAACGTTGTATAAGTGAACAATTTTATCTCTATTATTTTCATTGTGATACAATAACAATGGATAGTATCAGAAGGAAAGAAGCTAAAAGCACTATATTTCCAAGTATCTCATCTACAACATAAAGAAAAACTCCACGCTCGACAGAAGATTAGGCTGAATGCTGTATTTCTTGTCTGGTTGGTAGATACCTCACTCTGGCAATCATAAAAGGCTTCATAATCTGCATGCTGATCCAGAATCTCAACTCTGAACACACAATAAAAATAGCTGCTTAATTTATGCTTCTGAGTTGCATATGGGAACTAAAAAAAAAATAAGGCAAGCTTTTTTTCACTGGCAAAAAAGCACCACTGTGTCCTCAAAACAGTGCTAAGGGCTTCCCACCCTTGGCACCCCTGGGCCCATGGATCTACAGAGACCTACAGCTGAGGTTCTCGTGATGGTCACACACAGACCAAGGAGAAATTAGGTGGGAATGCTAAGCAGCACACTGTGTGGCTCTTCATATTGATCTCACTGGTTCGGGGAACTTATCTTGACTTATCTTGGCCAGCAACAGTCTTGGAAAAGCAAAAGGAAAAGCCAAAGGCTGGAGCACTGTTGGAGCCTCTACATGGAAACTGAGAGAGAGAGGGAAGCCATGGCAGATCTCATGCACCCGGGGAAGAAAGTTCCTGTCTTTGTTGTGAATGTGCCAAGGAGAAGGTCAGTGCAAGTGATTTCTTTCTATTAATTAATTAAAAAATAAACGGCACAACGAGAGCTGTGAGATCTAAGGAGAACATCAGCAACAACTGAAGTGTAAATCAATGCTCTAAGTCCACTAACAACAGCGAGTTTAAACCTACAACAAAGCTGCCTAAGGCCAGCAGAATCAAAGTCCCCACCTCCGCCCCAGTGGCTTCAGCTCCAAGGAACGCGTGTCCTTTGGAAACCCACACAGCATATTTTGCTGCCAAATCACAGCTACCAAGGTCGCTCCAAATAACAGCTCAGAGCCACTGTGCCCAAAGGGAAAGCAAAGGATAGGGCCTGACTTTTAGATTTGCCAAACACCTAAATCTTCAATTAAGCCTCTGGAAGAGATAGCAATTCCGCGTACCAGGGAACCTGGCCTGTAATAATACACCCAAAACAGTCAAAACCTGCAGCCAGTCTGGCTCTGCAGAGCAAGGCAGTGAGCACTTTGCATTACTGTACCTTTTCTTCCTTTTCTCTTCTCTCACGTCACTTTTTCCATTTTCGCCGCCTGCGAGTTTGGCTTCTCGTTCTCCCGTCTGCAGATTTAATCGTACATGCGACCCTGCAGGAACAGCTTGACCTACAAACAAAGGTTAGATTATTTTAAGCCACAGGCATTATTTCAAGGCTCGCACACGCGCAGGGAAGTCGCGCACTTCTCTGCAAGAAAAAGGGCCTCAAAGGCACGTCAAAGCCACAGTATTGTGAAAATGAGCAGGGCTCTTCGCCGCTGGCCACTCTTCCCTTCAGCCCTCTGGCAATGCCCCTTGGCCACCAGGGCCATTCCAGCCTTCCAGAAACCCCTGGTCTGCCTGAACGCTTCCTCCCCAGCCGCGTGACCTTCCAGCCAGGGTGCTGGCTTCATTTCTGAGGACGTTCACGGAGGAGAGACCTGGAGCCAGGCAAAGTTCCCACAGAGAACATGGGCTCCCATCTCCATTAAGTACTGATTTGAGCTAAGGGCACCATTGCCCAAGAAACCACTGAAAATCGTCACTGGGAGTTGACTCTGAGGCTATTTGGATGTGGGTAGAGGGCATCAAATGCACAAGATGAAATCAGAGCACACAGCAGGGGATCCTTCAGCCACCCTGCATACCAAGTGGACACCCCATACCCTATGGCAGTGTTTTGCTTTGGAAACATATTAAAAGACATAGTTCATCACTAAAATCCAACATTAAGGTTTGATCTTAACTGCATAAAAGATGGGAAATTCAGATTACTTATCTGGACTATTTCTCAGAGAATGCCACAATTACACCAAAACTATGGCATGAGGGACAACTGTGACACAGGTACAGAGAGATGGCAACATTGAACTCCACTGCCTTGAGTCCACTTCTGCTCTTTCTAATCACAGAATCATTATGATTGGGAAAGACCTTCAAGAAATCTGACTGCTTGAGAGAGCAGGGTCACAGCTGAGCGAACAGGGATATTTCAGCTGTACCCAGACAGACCCACAGCTCCTGTGCTCTCTGTGAGGATTCCCTATCCAACCTTTCCTTTATCTGTTTCTTTTTAACCTAAAAAAGAGATGCTTAGAATAAAGTAACACATCATGTACAAGACAGATTGCATTTCCTGCCACAGGGAAATGAAGGCGAGGATGATAAAGGATTTCTTGCAAGAAAGATGTGTTCTCATCATACCAAATCCTCTAATCTAGGGAACTTCTTCATTGACTCCACCTATTGAAGACCAAAGGGACCTTCCAGTGATCACGAGCTGCAGCACAGGGACAAGCTGAGCATGGCATTTCCACGTGCCAGTGAGGAAGCAGTGTATACCCCTTGGCAAGCTTCCCCCGATGATCCTGCTGCCCCAGCAGCCTCCATCATTTGCTGTGCTTTGAAGCTTTGATGTGGGTGTCTAGAGAGGAGCATCTTCCAGGGGAGCCTTGCAGAGACTCACTGCGATGGCCAAGATGTTCCTCTCAACAGAGCAGTTCCAGCAGCTCCAGCTTTTGGGAACAGGACGGTGCAAAGGACTGGTGCAAAAGACCTTGTGTGTTTCAGGAGACACCGAGGCTGGGGACACCAGGCAAACGAAAACACAAAAAATAGCATTTTGTGCATATATGAATACATTAGGATGTCTTTCTCTTCCACAGGTAGGAGCACCGCTTTGCCTAAGAGGCAGAGCAGGGAAAACTCAGTTTTCCCAAACCTGGAGCATGTGGCTTTCATCCCTGGGTCAGAAGCATTCAGCCAGCAACGGCTGCAGCCACCGTGTTTTCCGAAGCAACTTATCAAATGCAGCTAGAAATAAATGTCCCTGTTAGAAGAGGACGGTATATTCTAGCTTTCATGTTCTTCGTGCATCCGGACACATTAGTTCACTCTGTTGCCAGGGGAGAGCAACGAGGCTGATGGGCTTTACTTAAAAGAAACATAAAAAGGGAAGGAAACGGAGCAGCCTCCAGTAGCCTGAATGACTCCCATGTGACCAGTTCTCCAAGCTTCTATTTTCAGCAAGCGGTAAATAAAAAGGGAATGTGAATCCCAGCGTGGAGCAGCTTACAAACGCGGCGCTGCTGAATTAAGGACGTTGTCATCCGAGAAGACCCGAATGTTTCCTCCCTCTGAGTCCTCCCACTTTCCCGAATGTAGTCTGACTGAGGCTACGTCGACCCCGCGAGCAGAAATCTCGGCAGCTCCAGCACAGGTCCGTGCCAAAGCAGGACAAACATGTTGCTTTATTAAATAAATCAGCCACGACAGCCCTGTTTCCAGGAACGAGATTTGGGCAGTCGCTTAAAATATGCAAGGTGTTTGCAACAGTATGAGGTCTCCGCTCTTGCTCGTTTTCAGAGGTTTCTTAAACGCTATTTGTGAAGTGTGTTTCAGGTTGGACTGACATGAATGATGTGATTAAAATTGCCGATTTAAATGAGCAAGCTGGAAACCCTGAATTTTCATCTTGTTTCAATATGTAGCTTCTAGACATATCCCTTAAAAATAGTTGATTCTCTTTGATTCCTATAATTTGATCCTATTCAACAGCGAGGCGCATCCACCAGATCTATACATATGTAAGCAGTTATATAGCTTCCCATTCTCTTGATATAGAATTGTATTCTTAACAGCTTTTTTTTTACTATGGGATTTCATTTTTACTTATTTGTATCAAGCTGCATTTGGGAACTGAAACTCAATTTAAGAACGCATAAACAATCCCAGATTTCAGCAATTTTTAGGTCCTTTTATCTCCTTGATACATAAGAATAAAAGTAGGCTTTTCAAAACAGTTTTGCATGGTAAGCAGAGACACTATCTGAGGATACAGAGCTACCCTGTTACTGAATAGGAATGCTGGGACAAGGGGGTAATAATGGAAGAAATTAATAAATCTGTGTCATTTAGAATAACATAAATAAACCCGAGTGCCTGCGCTTGTCCCGCACTAGCCGGAGTGGCCGATGGGCTGGTCTGGCTGCCCGCGCAACCCTCGGGTTGAGACTGCCAAAACTCACCTTGGGTTTGTTTCAGGCCAAATGAATAACAGGCAACAGCCAAAAATAATAGATAACATCCAACATGGAAAATATCCTCTGAGGAGGAGGCGCTGCATGAGTGGCAAGGTATTTCTGGGGAATGAATGCCGAAGCAAAGCTACAACACTTTCAAAGCAGGAGACTCCGATCCGATAGCAATGCGCTGCTACGACGTTATTCTCTCTGGCAATTTAATCCCTTTATCCAGCAGTCCCGGCCACGATGTTTGAGGAGCCATGTGGCCCTCTGAGGCTCCCAAGGCCTCTTCACAGCCCTCCAGTTTGGACACATTCCAACTGTCTTGGAAGATACTTAAAGTGACACCGAGGAAGAATTTAATTTATAGCTCCATTCTTTTAATCTTGGCCAGGCAGATTTTTTTTTCCACACCTCCGTTTATTTCTTCTTATAATATATTAGCTGGAATAACAGCCCTGGAGTCGGCTTTGAGGCACCGATTCACTCTCAGGGGTTCTGCTGACATTTATAAACTGATCCTATTCCTCTCTCGTGTTTTATGTTATCAGCTAAACCTGTCGACTTAAATTATTGCCTTGTAACCAAATCACGGTTATCTATTATTCTGCCTTGTGTACGTTGCGGAAGCTTTGAGCCGAGATCAAGTTTTGCAGGGCCTCAAAACAAAACTATAAATAAATAAGCAAATGGGAACCAGCGCTCGCTCCGTTACGTTGATAACGATGAGAAGAGCCGGGTGCATCCGGCACGGAGCCCTCGCAGCTGAACAGCTTCGGGGGCGAACATGGGTCGCACAGGAATATTCAAGGAACTCTTTCCTTTCTCCAGCAAGGATCAAATGGCCATGACGTTGCCTCAATAACGGAGGAAGGTCTAATCCCACGCAGCGCCCTTCCAGGATGCTATTTCATTTAGCACTGGCCATTGGTTACTGGTTTCGCAGGGACACCCAGGTCATGGCTGAGCTCCCATTTGTTATATACAACAACAGGAAGGCATCAGACTAGCGAGGGAAGCTTCACATCATGCATATTTGTGCACAGAGTAGCTCTGAACATGCAGGCCATCTCTTCCAGAGACCGTGTAATAACTCACGATGTTGCTCACAGGAGCTTCCCCACTCCTGCTCACACCCGGTCCCTCTCTGGCCACATTTCCAATTGCAGCCCATCGTGCTGCCCAGCAAGGGATGCCCAGCGTGGATGGAAGTGCCTTCAGGCACCGCTCTGGCTCCTGCCACAGAGGAGTGTCCCACTGGAAAGGCTTCTGCAGCCCGAAAAAGGAGCAATGCAGCTCCCCACGGCACAGCCCCCAGCCCAGCCCCCGGCCCACCTTCTCCCCAGACGAGTGTTGTCATGTGGCATTGAACAAAAAACACCAACAACAATGAAAAAATCTATTAACAGTGTGAAAATCCTATTTATGAGTTAGTAACTGGCTCTGCAATTCTCGGAAATAATCTTGATACCTAAGCAAGGGTCAGATAACATCGTCTTTTCTCGACTCTTTGTTTCCTTCAGTGCAGGAGAATGAGGTGAAAGGGACTTTCTTTTTAATATAGGCAACAAAAGAAGACACAAGTCAATATGTGAATGTTCCCAGCAAAACAATCCAGCAATGGTGCGATATTAAAAATAATAAGGCTGTACGAGACTGACAGTTAAGAGCATCCTCAAGAAGTTATCTGATGACAGAGTATCTATTCCTTTAATAAAATAATGATTAAAAAGAGAGACATGAATCCCAGGAAACAGAGCACGCGCCTCGGTGCTGGCACAGTTGGATCCTGAAGGCTTGAGACTGGGGCATCTCTATGTCCCCTGGAGCTCCAAAATGCCACAATCAACCAACCAAGCAGCAATACCAAGGTGAGGCTCCAGGCACTGAGCCCAAGAGGGCTCAGATCGTAAACACCTTTCACTCTCAGTTGCGCAGGGATGAGGATGGGACACAGCCCCAGGACGGAGCCAGGGAGCAACCATGAGGACAACAAAGGGCACGTTGGGCTAAGGGTGCTGCAACTGCCCAGACATAATCCCAACATGCCCCCTCCTCTTCCAATGGGCTCTGCATGCATGAAAACACTCCCTATTTCTCCCACTTAATGCCACACTCAACGGGAAATGGCCGGAGCGGCCCTAAGCTGGAGGGAGTCGGGATGTGCTCGGACTCCCCGCTTAGCGCTGCCGAGCGAGGGAGAGGAGCCGAACCCGGGCTCTCTTGAGGGTGAGTCATAACGCTCCTTGGCTTGTTCATTATTTCAAAACAGAACATTTTTACATACAAAAGGGAGAGGAGAAGCCACAGGTCAGGAAGAGATGGATTATTGATGGGAAGAGGAGGCGCAGAGCCTGAATCTCATTTTGCCGTTTCACGCCCTGGTTTTTTACTCCTCTAGAGCCTTTCATATGATTTCTCTCGCTGGCACTCGCAGCTCCTCCCAATTAAGGACCATCCGAAGGGATAATTAGTATGCTATAGATCACCTCTTCCAGAGAGCGACGGGGGAGCTTTAACTCTATCAGGCCTAAACATCCTCTGCTGAGTCCACCCCACCAGCCACCCCAGCAAGCAGGGGTTGCAATTAACTCCATAATTAAGTATGGAGGAAATTCTCTTTTATTGTCATTACATGTTTGCCGCAGTCGTGTTTCCTAAGCATGGGCTTTTGGCATCTGCAGGGGACAGATGAGTCTTGGTATGACCCACGCTGGCCATTCACGTAATGTCACTTCTGCCAGCGGCCACATGCCCTGGGGGACAAATGCTGCCCCATGTTGTCTCTATGGGCAAATGAAAAGCCCTGGTAGCATCAGGCTTGCTTTTTTTGGCACTACTCGGTGTTACTGTTGTACCTAGGAAACCTTTATATGGACGATGACCCTGCAGTGTTGTCCACGGTATGACCGGGGAGGAGCCCCTTCCCGGGATTATCAGGAACCACGATACAGGTTTTTGTCACTACAGGAAAAGCAAACAGCTATTCAGTCTGTTGTTTTGCTTGGCTTTCCGGAGTACATAGACAAACGTGGAAACATCTCTGAGAGAAAGGGCCTGACACCAGATTTGATGCCACCAATGGGATCCTACCAAGAGTGCAGAGCGCAGGGAACCCTCCTGTGCTCACAGGGTGCACCTAAAACACATAATATAAGGAAGCATTATAAGGCTACCAACTGCCCAGACAGCCTTCTCTTACTGAAAATAAACAAAACTCAAATTGCACAAGCATAAACATATTAAGATAGTGATGGACCTCACTGTCCCAGATATCCCAGAGATGGGGGTGCCAGCTCCCAGCAGCAGAAATGACCAAATTTGATGAATTGTTGAGAGACTTGAATAAACAGTTAAAAAAAATAAAATCAAAGGAAACAAACCCAAGCATGTTTCCTATTAAGTGCACCTTGGCTAGCTTAGGGGGCAAACTTCTTATGCGACACTTCACGCTAAGCTAATAAAGATGCTGCAGCTCAGCCTGTCTAAACGACACTGTCCAAAGAAGAAATCTTCAGCACCGCTTTTGATCGGCTCTGCGGAGGAGTTGGGACCGAAGCCACTGGAAACGTTTGCAGGGGACGGAGCTCCCAGCTGGAGCCAGCCGCAGAGGGGACGCCCCCGGGAAAGCCCCAGGCATTAAAATCCAGCCCGTGGCGCCGAGTGCCCCTGTCCTGTGGTTGTGCCCAGGCCTCCCTTCTGCGTCCAAGAGAAGAAACACCCTGCTGGTTTCAGCCAGGCTTGAATCCCACACTGAACAGAAAGCACCGCGCTCCATTCCACTCGCTCATTAAGCTTGAGCCTAGTTATTTACTGGCACTTGCTGGGCTATTATTGTCCTTTGGCTGATGCCACAAAAAAATCACTGTGTGGCCTCAAAGTGCCAAGGGATCAGAAAACTCAAGATTAAGGGGAGACAGCTCCCCACAGTACAATTTGCGGGAACTTTATCTTCTTTTTTTCCAGAAGACTTTAAAGCCAACAGCTCGTTTGCTGCAGTAATGACCGTGTTGTTAGACACCATCCATCCGGGCCACTGCTCAGGCATTTGTTTATCGGAAAAGGGTTTTAAAGCCACCCTTTTGTTCTGGTGCTAAGAGGTCTTCTCGGCAATTTGTTTTTCTCAGTAGATATAATGAAAACATTTTTTAAAGTGATTGAGGAATGAAAGCTCCCCTTCCGTGATTTGATCTGCAGCTAGAGGAGAGCATCTCAAGGCGTGTGCTTTCCAATAACTAACACTTAATTAGACATGCAAGCACATCAGTTAGATTTGGACACTCAGCTGGACAACCACTTATGTCGAAGATAGCACTGCCAATTTATTCGGGGCCAGCGTGCTCCCACTGCACTCTTTCTGCTCTCTCAATTGATCAGCAAGTGCTAAGGGCCGCGAACCTGGTTATTCCATCCCACGCCATGTGAACGCTACGTTCTAGCACCCTAATGCCCCCCTAACTTGCTAAATACACTTGCTGCCTTTGCTTGGCACCCTGCATTTAATTCCCAGCTGCCATCACTGGTGGTTATTTGCCTGCTTCTCCTAAAGGAATCTCCTTCCTCCGCTCTCAGCCTTGCTTTCCATGATGAAAGTCCTTCTGCCGTGGCCATGGCGAGAGTCAAAAAGACTGTTTTCCCATATGGCACCCTCAAGCAAGAGGCCATGTGCTAAAGGCCACCTCGAAGCCCATCCAAAACTCAAAACTGTCTTGGTAGAGCAACCGATCTGGCTATCGCACTCCGGGGCCGAGCAGGTGTCTTCTGCAATGTTCCTGCAATGTTCCTGGATGCTCCAAAATAGTAAACAAGGGAAGCGAAGGCGGATGCTTGCAGGCTGCTTGGGGAGAAAGACCTCAGGAAGGAGAGATGGGAGGGCTCGAGAGGGACATATGGTTTCTCTCTGATGAGAGCTACTGCTGTAGCATCTGTTGAGGTATCTTCTGCTGCTGCCAACAGCAAGAAGCTTCATATGGCAAAGAGCTCTTTGCAACAAGTACTTCGCCTTTCCACCTCCCTCTCTGCAAAGGCTTCTTTTTCACTAAAACAGCAGAAAATAAAACGCGCCACAGCGGGGAGGAAGGAAGAAGAGTTGCCCTTCTGTGTAGCTGGCAAAAACACAGGTTTTCACTTTACAAGCAGAACCTCATCCCCAGCTTCTGGTCAGTTGTTTCTTATGCATTACCACACAGCCTTGCTTACATGATGCATGTGCTTAGTGATTCAGTACGAAGCACTTAATCTGTTTTCTGTTCCCACATATTGGGCTCGATCCTGGGAAGTGCAGCACAGCCTCACTGTTTGGAGAGTTTAATCCCACAAAGGTCTGCGCTGCAGCAGGAAAGTGGAGATTGAAGGTGTCCAGCCGACACTGAACTGCTCGGCTGCCTGTCTGAGTATTTCAGATATAAAGGGACAGGTTGGACTGCATGGACATTGCAACGAGCCTTGTCCCACTGCACTGCCAAGCCAACATCAAACACAAATGTTATTTACACAAGTCAGCTGTAATCCCTCTCCAGCTAAGTTATTTATCCCTAAACCTAAACTACTTTATAATGTCACCACAACCTGCTAAATAATGACAATCCCAGAAGTGCATTTGTTATCCTTGAGAGCCCATCTGGAGTGCTGCAAGCTGTCCTGCTTATCTGTGTTTGGAGATCGGTGCAGGACACGGGCAGAGAAGGACAACTACAACGATCAGGACAACCGAGAACATGACGAAAAGGTCGAAGGATGGATTTTATCCCACCAAATTTTCAGTATCTAAGAGTTAAGGTACCTTTTTTTTTCTAAGCTAGGCAAAACACCTCCAGAACATCATCCACCACAGCTGTCTTCAATGTTTGTCCTAGAGAGAGAAAAATCACCTTCAAGGAGCTTCTCTTTCTGCTAACTATTAGGATGATCAGAACAAATGAACATTAAGACAGAACAAACTGCCCGGGAGGAACCTGCAGGTTTTTGGGAGGGAGAATCAGGCTAGACTGACACTGGTGTGAGGACCAAGGGGTCTAAGCTGTCCTTGACTAATCCATGGTTGGAAAGGAAAAGTCGAAGCCTAAGAGAGAGGGGCAGTAAGATGCTGTTTTCCAAGGGAAAGGCTGGGAAGTTTGTGACGGGCTCATGACAGGGTCTTGGTGATATCTGTTCTGTATTTATAAAGCACACTGTGTTGAAACTGAGAAGACACGTGTGTGTCACAGAAGAGAACTGCCTCCTTGCAGCTCCAGATATTACAGAGCGTTTCAGGCCGGGTTGTGTCGCTGGCAGTCACAGTGTGCAGCTCCTCGACTTGAACTGGCTCTCTACTAGATGTGTGTCAGTTGGTTCATCTCAGGCTTTCGCCTAAGTGGTCACATTAGCATCCCAGCACCCGCATTTCCGCAAGTCTAAAGTATCTGTCGGAGCCAAGAGACTCCAGGTCTGCTGAGAGGGGGACAACCATTTCCCCCGTCAACGCTGAAGGGTGGCTGATCTGGAACTGCAGCCTGCGAGACTAGCAAACATATTGAATAAAAACGTCTGCCAGCTACGCTGCCAAGCTATAGTGAGAATGAATTTGAATAATAAAAGCTGGAATAAGAAAATGCCTTAGAGGACGCATTCGTATAGTACTTTCCTTAGCTTCAATTTAAAGGCTCAGTTCCATAGCTAATGCAGTCGTAAGGGACATTAGCCTAATTTTTGTCGGGAGAACTTGTCAACACTGCAGTATTTAAGATCGACGCTAAGGACTTGTTTCATCTCAAAGACAGATCACAGAGAACGAAAATAACTGTGCCACGCTCGGTTCACTGAAGAATAAATCCACGTTCTCTCCGGGCCTAATCATGGGGTGTTTTTTTAATACTAACATGTGCGTGAGCTGCCTCTGATCTTACCAGGTGTGCAGAGCCCACGCTGCAACTGAGAGCGGATGCAAACACGCAGCACAGGAGCCTTGTAGGACTGCAGGGCCAGGCCAAGAAAACGAATGGAGGAGACAGAGAATTGGCTTTGCCTCCTTGGGGATTCAAGCAGCAGGTTGAAACCCAAATTGCCTGTCCTGATCTTAAGAGCTACTGCAGGGGTGAGTCAGCAGAGAGTGAAGAAAGGAGAAGCTGTATCCTGCATTTTCGGAAAAATAGTTGGCATGATCCTGCTCCCCCCATGTCTTCCTTAATTACTTTGGTATCCATCACAATGGAGTCATTCAGTGATAAAAACTGCAAGTTCCTTGATGAACTCCTGCCTGCCACTCCTGACACACTCTCTTTGGGCAAGCAAGACTGCTCCCATCCCCTTCTTTCCCCTGCCTCCTCATCAGCTCCCTGTCTTCAGCCAGAGGCTGGACCTTGGCTACTGCTCTTCAGCTTCAGCATCCTCAGGACACGAGCGAGATGTCTGACAGCAGACATCTCCCCAGCAAGCCACACTCAACAGACCCCAAAATGATCCTCCAGCTGTACAGAACCACCAAATAGGAACCTTTTTAAAGAATGAAAGTGCACAAAAGCTGTGTTCCTACAAACCCACTGCTTGCCTTGGTTCCTTAATACCGCCCGGCTTCATACTTCCCACGTGCCAGCCTGAGATCTGCAAGGGCAAGTCTAAAATAATTAGGCTGGTGCTGTGGCATGTCTAAGACGTGTAGCTTCCTTGAGTGCAAAGTTGAAAAATTCCTTTCTATTTGCATTTTTTATGCTGAAGCAACAGAGGGACGACCTTGCCCTGGCTTTGGGATCACAAATGTGCCGGCAAAGGAAGCCCTAGAACCACGCGACGCAGGACTGCGGATTCACAGGCAGGACGGCAGCTCCGCTCTGCTAAGAAATCTGCACTCGCACTAGAACTAAATCATTACAATGGCCAGTAACGTCCCTCGGGAAGGAAATCCTCTCAAAGATAAATCAATAACTCAGGGTAATTTTAGCACACAGCCAGGAGAATTTACATTGCCAGGAAGGCTGACAGCTCTGCCGCGGAGACAGAGCTACAGCATCATCAAATGGCCATGAAGCGGTCCCCGGAGCTCAAGCTCAGGCTCCTGGTGTGTAATGCAACACCAGGAGCCTCTGGAGGTGGCCTGATCTCTGCGGTGTTGGAACCTGTAGGGACTCAGGACAAAGCAGCAGCCGGTGGGGATGCCTCGCAGCCAACCTAGCTTTCTCCAGCTGTGCTCCAGCTGTGCTCCAGCTGTTCTCCTTGTCCGGGAGCTGGCTGCACCTCCACGGGCAGAGTCTGCAAACACGCTTGAGTCTTACCCAACAGCACCACACAGAGATGAAGTGTGAGTTCAGATACGCACAGATCACCCAAACATAGGGGAAGCGCCACACTCTTCCAGCAGTTCCCACCAGCCAAGCCATCGGCAAACCAAGGCAACTGCAGGACATACTATGATTGATGAGACTACAATTTGTGTAATCATATTAACACAAAGTACACTTGGACCTGGAAGTTCATGGAAACTAAGGACACCTTCCAGCTGTGGCCCAACACTGTAACTCTGGCAAAAGAGAAAAATAAAAGCAAGGTCCCTAATTATTCACTAGCTCTCCGCCCAGATTCTCAGGGTCAGCTTGGAGGAGAAGGTGGCCTGAATTATATTTTCGTTTCCAGAACATCAACAGAATTGCTAACTAAGTTGCGCCGGCAAGGTCAGAGCCTGCCCATCGTTATGTATGCTGTCCCCCTCCCCACTGCTGGCTGGCACGAGCGCTGGTCCCGCTGCAGCGAGGAAGAGCTCAGCCCGGCAGTGTCCTCTATTTGTACGGTTAAAATAGCAGCGCTTTCTGGGTCCGCTGAGAGACACGGTGCCCGTGTCTTTCTGCTGTCCTTCTTCCCTGGTAGATGGCAAGTTCCCAGCACACAGAAAGAAGCCACAAGCACCAATTCCTCAGAAGCGAAAACTGGCCTCCATAAGGCAAAGAACATTTTCTCTTCAGTGTCTAGGAACTGGGGCGTCCTGAAAATAAGCCTGACAAGCAAATGCCTCAATCCAACCAGCAGCAGCTTGCTGTCTCCCCAAGCCATGTACGTCTTGCCTATGTTGTAGCCAGAGCCGCTTGCTTACATCGCACCCCAGGACAACCGGGCTGACCAGCACTCAGCTTCCGAGGCTCCCTATGGAGGAGGACACGGAGCAGCTACTGCTAATGCACAGAGATCTTGGGAAGAGGCTCCCTGCAAGCAGGTTAAACAGCAACGGCCCTGGTGGGCCAACATCTGCTGGCAGAGCTGGACAGTGTTAGGATTCATAGGGCTGGAGAGGTGCTAGATACCCCAAGCAGAGCCAAGTCGTCCCGTCACGCTCCTACAATGCCAAAGCCCTGCACGAAGTTGCCCAAGAAGCCACATGAGAACTATCTGTGATGACAACACAAGTCAGGAGACCCCATAAGAACAGAGACCCCAAAATCAAACCCAACTAGATAACCTGAAATGAATGGTTATGCATCAACCTAGCTCTTATGATGCTAAAGCTGCCAGCAAACCCTAAAACAGCTGTAGCCCCTGTTCTTATGGCAGCTCAACACAAGAGGTTCAGTGCCTTGGGCCATGCTCATGGGTTAGGAACAGGCCAAGCTCTCCAAGTAGCTTCCAGGCTCAGCAGCAGCATCCTGTAAGAGGGAACATGCAATAAAAAGTCAACCCCCTGAGGATCAGGAAGACATATATGAAATAACTTATCACGCAACAATTTGCGTGCACTCAAATGTTCTGCAATGCAATTAGAAATCAATAGCAAGAAGCAGAAACCTTCAACCACACAGTAAAATATAAAGAATACTTGTAACATTGATTTTAAAAGAACCTAAGAGAAGACAGTTGCAGAGGAACCTGAGAAAGCAAAGCAAAGTGCCTGAATTGAAGCTTTTTTTTTTCCTTAAAAAGACATTAATAATGGTTTTTCAATGCAAAAAGAAAAACTGAAACCCACACCAAATTCTCCTGGTAATAACAGCTTTCTGCAAAGCCGAACTATTAATGTAACAAGGATGTCCATCATTCAAGCACAAAGAAAGTACTTTCTGAGCTAAAAAAAAAAAAAGAGCATGCAAACATCTGCTTTTTTGTAACTTAAATACTTAAATTTTGCTCTTAAATGCAAGGAGTAAAATAAATTATTGGGAGACTGGGCTTGAGCCAGTTTTCTTCCATCCTGGACCACCAAGTGCTGAGCACAGGGGTAGGGGTTCACAACCACCTTGCCCCAGTGATTTATTCCTGGTGGGAAGCGGGAGGAGTGAGAAGGGTTTTATTTGGAGATGGAGCATCGCTTCAAAACATCTCGTGTCCTTCTTAGCACCAACAACACAACAGGTTCCCGACAGCAAACACCACGTGCGTCAAGGTGACAGCTGGCTGTAGTCTGAAGAAGTCTTTGAGCCAGGGCTTTTAGCAGCTACCTTTTATAATTAAGGAAGTTCTTGTAAACTCTTCTGCACCTTCAGCCATCCTAAACCTGTCTAAGACTCTGTTTACATGCCCAAGTGCTACTAGTGTAGGATTAAAAGGAATAAAATCTTGCTCCAAGATGACAGTCGCATCCCTCCTCGTTACCGTTGTCCTTTTTTCAGCTTCCTCATGCTCCCTGCAGGCAGCTACAGTTATTAGGAGAATTTCTGTTGCCTGCATTTCGCCGCGCTCTCATCTCCGGGTCTGTGCTCTCAGATGAGCACTGCCTGACTGCAGCAGCAGGAGCAAAGCTGAGAACTGCTGGATTTACACCAAAAAAAAAAAATAGCCAGCAAAGAAGGTAATTGGGGTGCCATTATGCCTCCAATCCTTCCTCTTTCTTTAAGCAACATAGGGGAAAACAGTGCTGGAAATAACGAAGAGGACTTACAGATTCAACTCAAAGAAGCGGCAGGCATCACTGCATCTAAGTCTTAATATATTCTGAAAAGTGACACTCAAAAATGACATTACGGAGGTCTGTATTTACTGTCTCTCCGTGCTTTCTGTAGCCACCGTGCCACGTTACATTTAATAACAGCTCTTCAGCCTAGCTGCTGGTGTTGAAATCCCACTTGACACCTGCCAAGCTAATAGCTTGGGTTTACCCCCCTACATGAACACTTGCATCTTCACCCAGTTTAAAGTTTTGGGAGCGTGTACAGGGATAAGGCATGAAAAGAATCCTGCTTCGGTGACGCGCGGGAAAGACCAGACCTTCTCCATAGGTCTTGGGTGCATTGTCTCCACGAAACTAATTGCAATACAAGAGAAGAAATGTATTTTTGTCCCTGCTCATCAAGCTGAACTGATGCAGACAAGAAATAGACCAATGGGTAAGAAGCCGCATTACACACAAGCACTTCTCAGAGCAGTGGTAAACCCAGAGAAGAGCCGTGCACAGGTCTGAAGTCACCACAGATGGTCAAAATGAAAACAGTGCGGTCGAGCTCTCCTCATACAAGAGATGCTCCAATCATGGTGTTCTCTTTGTGGCCCTTCACTGCAATCCCTCCGTATGTCTGTGTCTTTCTTGTCCTTGAGCCCAGCATTGCACCTAGATGTGTCTCGGTAGGTTTGAGCAGAGGGGAAGGATCATCATCATCTACCCACTGGAGATGCTCTTCCTAGTGCAGACCATGATAGGGCCTTCTCTGCCAACAACTGCTGCCCCGTGGTCAACCATCGTCCACTAGGACCCCCAGAACCTTCTTCTCAGCAAACCT
The DNA here is from genome assembly GCA_013389825.1 of Crypturellus undulatus. NCBI lineage: Eukaryota > Metazoa > Chordata > Aves > Tinamiformes > Tinamidae > Crypturellus > Crypturellus undulatus. The sequence continues at coordinate 15,570 of VWPW01017698.1, read as the reverse complement.
GCCCTGCAGCCAGCTGGTCCTCAGCCTGTACAGGTGCACGGGGTTAGTCGTCTCCAGGGCAGGACTTTGCACCTCTCTCTATTCAGGAAGTTCCTCTGCCCGTTTCTCCAGCATGGCGAGGTTCTTATGAATGGCAGCTCAACCATCTGGTGTATCAACCACTCCTCCCCATTTTTGTATCATGTAGTCTGTAAATACCAAGCCTTCATAATTTGCCACCTCATTAGAGCTCTAGTTAATCAAGACACTGAGATGTCTAACAGGCTTCTGCGTATTAACAAGTGCAGAACAGTGAGATAACTACTTAGTTGTAGCCTGGTTAGTGGGATAAATGGTATTATAATTCATGAAGATCAGGTGGGCTTTGTTCCAAATAAGCAAAGCAACAGATTATATCAAAACCTAAGTGCATCTTCAAATACAATCCTGCAGACGACTTAAAAGGATAATTCAAAGGTGCTTTCAGAAATATCGACAGACACAAACGGAGAGGTTTCATTGGGTTGAATAACAAATTCTAAAAATAAAGCCTGGTCCAGGGTTAAAATGTAAATTGTTGATTAGATCTATTTATTCACACCCTGCAGTGATGGTAGAGACATGCAGCTTAATGTTTTCTCTTTTCCTTTGCAGGAGCATGGGCACATTCCTCTTATTGCCATTGCCGCTTCCAAGGTCTTTGCAACCCTGGGAGATCTCTAGCAGAAGAACGGAAGAAATACCAAGTGACAGACTGCATACATTAAATCAGTATTCAGATAACATCCTGTTGCCAGCGACTGACCCAAGCAAAACTTCTTGCAGTCTTGAATAGTATGCAGGAGAGAGAAAAAAGAAGAATATCTGTAAGTAAGGTATTTTGAATGAGAAATGCTATCCTTAATTAGAATTTCCAAAACTAGCATGCTTAATCCTTCCAAAAATGTAAGCACATCATAAAAAATTAAACCTGAATATAGGTTTGGTAAGAGTTCTTGCAATAAATGGGAATTAGCTTTACAAAATGTCAAAACAGACCTAAAGAGACTACATGTCTTTTCCAAGCTCATATGGGTAAAGTAGAGATGGAAAAGCAGATAGATATGTATTTTTTAATCTTTAGTATCCTTAAGATACTAAAGGAAACTGTTTTAGGAAAGTGGAGGCATTTGTTTCAGCGAGCATTTGAGTAAGCATAAAAGCAAAAAAAGCTTCTAGACCTCTAGAAACATCAAACAACTGTTTTGATTTACATCACAGACAAATTCATTGCTGATTCCAAAATGAGCAGAGGGCAGAGAAAAGATCTTGCCAGGGCAGGACGTCAGGATGGGTATTCAGAGTTTTCCTCAGAGGAGCAAGGTGCTTTTAATCCAGAATGGAGGAGGTAGAACAGGTGGCTCTGAAAAGGCTTTGTGGAAAAAGAGACTCTGTTGCTGGTTTAAGCCTATAAATAAATATTGGGAAAAACGTAAAAAAAAAATAGTTACAGACGCATCTGAGCAGGAGCACTAATTACAGCTGTGAATTGAAGGACCTGTATAAAACATTCCTTGCAGAAGCCACTTGATTGCCTGCTGGCTGCCTGACTGAGAAAAATTTAATTCTGTGCTCACCCATTTAACTAAAATTGGCTTCTTACAAATTCTACTAAGCAAAGTCTGTGTGCACAGACCGCCATGTGGGAGACAATAGAAAGGAACAGTTAGAGCAAGACCACAGGGAAAACACGTTTTCCTAATTATGAGGAAGACACATCATGGAACCGTTTCAGGGATGTACACCAGCTAGACTAAAAAGGGAGACTTGATCTCCAAGAGCTATGCATTTTTTTTGACAGCTCTTCAACATACCCCAGACTAAAGGCATGAAACGCTTGGACCATGTGGCCACAAACGGGTAGGTGAACCCACGAAAAGGGTTCAGAAATGATCCTCCTGGTCCTAGGCTGTAGTGCACTAAAGTTGTCTGGGGGCTAAACAATCCTTCTGCTCCAAGAACTGTTTAATCAAGGAAGGCAATCTGGATGCAGAGTCCATGGTGCTAGAGAGAATAATTTGGAAAGGATTGGAAAGACGGTGCTTCTCCCCAGGGATGGGACAGACCACCTGCCTTAATCAGGGCCAGTCCTGGCAAGCAAATTAGATACAGTGCCGCAGAGCTGGCTGAAGATGCAGCTCCTGGATTTTATCAATAGGTCAGGGATTAATCTGTGCAATTATGTAATACAATTGAGAAAATGGAATAAAACAGTTCTGCGGGAAGGCGTTCTCTCCATGGCGGACTGCCAAGCTCTGCAGGAGAGCCCACGGTTAAACATGGCACAGAGGCAAACGTGGACCCACCTCACTCAAGGGCCAGGGATCCATAACACAGACCTTTATGTTCCCACATCAGAAAAAACGTTGCTCTGGGATCCTTGCATGGCCAAAGCAGAAGGATCACCCAGAAGAATAGCGGAAAGAAGACACCACCTGCAGCGAAGAGCTTAGCAGTTAATGACCACATATGGAGTTGCATCTTCCTCCAGCGATACCCCACATCATCCTCTGAGGCTGTTCTCAGCAGGAAAGCAAGAACTGGAGCCTACTGAAAGCTCACAGCAGAGAATGGGGGCAAGAGCCCAGTACCAAAGCTCTTCTCACCAGTAACTGTCTTTCCACCAACTGACTGCAACAGGAGCTGGGTGATTCACTTGATCCCCAGCATCTGTGATCCTGCTCCCATGGGAATTCAAAACTTTCATGGACATGCAAGCAGCGTCCTAGGGATGAAGATCCATCTGCAGCTGAGCAAGCACGCACTGGGATGCTTGGAAAGCTTCTCCCACAAAACAAGACCGTAATATTGAAGAGGGGAGGTTCTGATTATATTTGATCAAACCTTCAAAACTCTTAAATCACTCTGGAAGCCTGTCTACACTTTTTAGAAACATTTTCCAATAATACCTGGTTAGAATTTTGGAATCAAGATGCTGGAATGTATTCTTTGATCTGGAAGCAGGAGAGAAGATACTCAACTTGGAAATTCAAGATGACCAAAGTTGGATACACTCCTGAAATGAACTGTGAAGGTGCAGAGTCTCATATGCTTTCCTCCCATCATAGGGGCAGGAAAGCACTCACCAGCGCTAACCTTCCTTCCTGACCTCATCATCTCTCTATCTCAAGCTAGTCAGTCTGAACACTGTAGTACAATCCTGTACACTCCAGGAGGGAAAACATTTTTCTTCCAAAGCACTGTTACCAGCTTGAAATAAATGTGCAGACTGTTAGATAAAGGCAGAGATAAAAATAGGCCAGTTAAATATCTCTTCTTTAATGAGGTTCATCCTTCTAGAGAGTCACACAAAGGTTATTAATGTTATTACAGAAAATATTGTATGCTCACACATGAAAACCATGACAAGATCTTCCTAATCACCCAGCAGGCATTTAAGGATCTCTCAGGCGCTCACATGCTCACAGCGTCCCTGGCTTGGAAGAAACAAGATAAGAGAGAGGTATCAGCGATCTCCCTTGGAAACAGTCGCTCTTCTTACTACTGTTTTTTTTCCCATTCCAAACAATGTAAATTTAACAGTGCAAATGATATCTACTCCTTACATCTATTGCAATACAGCTAATATTCTCTTAGCTAACATTAAACCTACATTAAAACAATACAAGGCAGAGCATCATTAAAGCTAATTTTGAAAATATTTTGAAAAATGACGCTTCCTAAAGTTACACCAAAAAACCACCAACACAGGATTCTAAAACACTTCCATTATCTGTTTTATAAATATTTCAAACTAACCCCCAACATACTGCAAGGGTAAGGGAATGATACAAGAAGCTAGTGGGAATCATATGGCCTGTCTTACATAAGAATTGATCTTACATACTTATTTCAGTTATGTTCAATCTTCAAAACCACCACCATGTGTAATGAATGCTCATCTGGGCTAACCAATAGTGTGAGTTTGGGCTGTACACACATTATTATGGAGATTTTGGGTAATCAGCGATTTTAATGAAACCAGCAATGCCATGTCTGGTAAGGGATCGCCAATGACATTACCCGCTGTGACACACCGAAAGCCATCACGGGCTGGGGGCCTTCAACCAGAACTGAATCATCCTAGGGGTAATATAGAGTTTTTCTGATTAAAAGCCACTAATACTTCCATCAGCAGCTGATACCAACTATCTTTGAAGTGCGAGCAAATAATGGGAGTTTTGTCCGACTTCCCCAAAATAACAACCAACCAAAGGGAAGGGCCCCCAAATTTGGCTTGCAGGTCAAAAATGATGAACTTGACGTGACCAGCAGCACGGACACACTGGCCAAAACAGTGGCTGCAAAATTCAGCCCCTCGGAGAGGAGCAGACCAGCAAACAGGCTGAGCCACGCCGGCAACCGGGCGAGCTGGACGCGATCGGTTGAGCCCTCTCCCGGCCTGTCCCATCCCACTGCGCTTAGGCAGACCCAGAGGAGCCGAGGCTGGGCCTAGCAACCAACTGCTGCAGCTCTGCTTAACGCTATTTAATGTAACAACACAAAATTCCTCCTGCTTCTTGGTGTGACTGAAAGAGGTTTTGCTGGAGCTCTGGTCTCTTCTGGAGAAAGTCAGTTTGGTGCTAGGTACCCGGGCGCCAGGGATGCTCACGCCTGTTGTTTCAGCTGAGCGTGTCTGAGGCTGTGATGTCCCCAGTGTTGCCTCCAGCGCTGGCCGTGTGGGCACCTCATTGGGAGGCTGGGAGCTGCCCTGGGCTTGCATGACACGTGCCCAACAGAAGGGACCCTGCTCTGATCCCCGTGCAAAACCACATGCCCTTGTCGGCCCCGCAGTGAGAGGGATTGACAGGGACCAGATGTGCATCCCTGTTGGGTGCCCTCTCACTTCCCAGCTCAAGGAACCTGCCAGCAAAGAAATCAAGGCAAGCAAGCAGCTAACTGAATTAGGCTGCCGACAGATAATATCGTTGCCTCCCTTCATCCACGCAGCACGATGGGAGCGAAAGACACTTTTACACACAGCAGTTCCCTGTCCAAAAGCTGGGGTGCCTCAGACGCTACCTATTTAAGCAGGGGTTTGCATACCTCCTGTCAGCCTGCTGTCGGAGTATCTCGCAAGCCCTCATCAACACGAGACAGGGATGCAGTTATCCCTCCCATATGGATCATGATTAAAGCAATGACAATCTACTTTGTTTTATGATTCTACGCTAGAAGGCATCACATCCGAGACAGGAGTATCACATGGAGCTTCAGTCCTGGTGCTTTTGCTGGAAACATAAGGAAGAATTAATGTAAGGAAGAATTCAGCATAGGCTCAAAAGAAGACAGCATTAAGGAGAGGTAACAGGTTTGTTTTTAAACAAGATAGAAAAGTAGCATTTCATCTAGCAGAAATGAGGTATTTAAAATTCCCATTGCATTTGCTCTTCATGCAAATCTTCATGCAAAGGTGTATCCAATGAGAGGGATACACCTTTACTTCCCAGATTGTGCTCACACATGCTCATGAAAACATAGTTTAACGATGGCCCTCTCCACTGTCAGAGATATTCAGGAGCTGCCTACACCAGATTCTGGGCAGCTTGCTCCAGGTGACCCGCCTTGAGCAGCCTGGGGGCTCTAAAGGGCCCTTCCAACCTCAGCTGCGCTGTGATTCTGTGAGGAAGGTAATCCATCTTGTAAGGGTAAGATGAGAAAACAAGGGAGGAAAAAGATCAGAAAGCTGTGAGAAGAGAGCACGAAGGTGCACCGTAATAAACAGGAGGAAAGACATGAAGGACATCTAAGGGATGAAAAGCTTCATATGATGGAAGTCAGGTGAAGAGCTAAGAGCGAGGTACTAGTAGCCATAACCCTAACTGCTTTTCCAAGCATTGAACATTTGCAATTGCTCTCAGGATTGTCTGGGGCTTTCATATCAGCCACTTGAAGCACTCTTGTTGCTGACCATAACAAATTAGGATAATTCTACAGTCATTTTTTTTTTCTCTCTGCAGAGAGGTAACAGTTCTTTTTTTTTTTTTCCTTAGAAAAAAAGAAAGGAAAAGCAGCATTGAGCATAAATGAGGTTTTTAAAATTCCATTTGCCTTCACTGCTCATGTAAATCTGTGGTGATCTGATGAGGTAGATACTACTCTTTCCCGGATGGTGCATGTCCAGCTTTGCAAAAATGAGCATACCCTTGTGGTTTGACCATGTATTTCAGGCAATAATGCTGCCAGGGCTGACATAAATATTCCAGAGATCTGCACTCTGTTTTAGAGTTAGGTCTGGGTCACTAAGAAGTCACAGATTCAGCATGTTCATTAATTGGGCTCAGCAATTAGAAAGAGCGGGCTAACCTGCCCGGTGAGCTGCACAAGCAAGACACCCTCCCAGCAGCTAATAGCTAGTAATAACAGCTAAGAAAATCCTCACAGGCCACCCCAGCCAGGCTTGTGTCCACCAAACTGGCTGTGATACCTGACATGGGTCTCCTTAGCCAAAAGGAGGCATTTTTGGTGAGAAGGAGAATGACATGAAGACCAGCAGCTCCTACCATTACCTTCTTCTCCACATTTGAAACTTTTTCACACTTGGAATAGCACTGGCTCACTTGGGCTCCTGGACCTTTTTTCAGTTACAGACCTACAACCTAATGGACCAAGTTATCCCCTATCTATAGTCTTGCTCTTTCTAGCAAAATAAATCACAGGAAGCCTTTCAAAATCTGCTTTGGAAATGATCTTTGCAACACGAGCGCCTTCCTTCCGAAGTGTTTCTGCAGGTTTAACACCTTGCCCATGGAGCGAATGCGACAGAGGCAGACCCAAGACAAGGATGAACAGCAAGGATAACTATCAACAGAGAGAGCAGCCTGAGGACTCTTGGAGGTTGTGGCCACGGATTTGTAAATGCTAAGCGATGTATCATCAGCTCCCTGCTGAACTTAAGATGGTTTCATCTTTACAGAAGTAGCAACACCAGCATGTTCCCATCAACTTATCTCTTGCAGTAGAAGCTACAGCAGCAACCACTGCCTTCTTTTTTTTTTTTTTTCGTTTTTAACTGCAATATAATTAGGCACTTACGAAAATGACTCTGAACAGTACAAAAGCCATAGAGTAACTGTGGGGATCAGCACAGTGCTCTGCAAGTCAGAAGTTTAAGCACAGCTTAGCGTACCAGCCAAGCTAGCTCCTGCAACACATGCTGTATCCAGCCAAACTCCAAGACATGTTTGGTGCAACCTGAGAGAGAGATGCAGAGCTGCAAGATTTCAATCACAACTAGAAGACTTTGCTCCTTTGCTCCGAGCTGTAGGCAGCTGCTCCGTGCCAAAGGAAGCCCCTTCCAGCATGGGGGCACAGAAAACATGCAAAGCAGAGCGCGGGTATCTGTGCAGGTAAGGCTTGTCTGCATTTGGAAACTGGACACGTTAGTTCCCGGTTTTAAGCTGGCAGCTGAGGAAGCTGCCGGTGAGTTTTTGGAGCTCCAGGACAAAGCGCTGTTGCCAGGGAGCTGGACGGAGCCCGTCTGCCGAGGCGCCCACAGCCTGGGCGCCCCGCCGCGCCGGTCACTGCTAATGAGGAAAGGGCGATTAACTCCCTTTTTTCTTTGCCAATTAAGTACGTGCCTCTTCTGCTTACTAGGAAGCAACAGGAGAATTATGCAGCACTCTAAAAACTCAGGGGAGAGGAACAGGCAAAGGAGAAACAGGTGGGTTAAGAACGTCAACCTGTTAGTGAGCGCAGAAAGAGCAGAGGTGACAAAGCAGGGAACCACTGAAACCAGCCCCAAAAGATCTTAAGTCAGCTTTGAAGGCCCTCGAGCTGGGGACAGCAATGGGCAGGGAAGCAGCATCACACACTCCCACTGCCCTTCTGTTCTGCCCCAGGCTCAAGTGAGACACTGGACTGGACGGGCCTTTTGGATAAACCAGCTTGGTCATTTTTAAACTCTTACATTGAGATTCTGGGCTTTCGGGATCTCTGATAATTTGCTTCTCTGTTTCTTTCTTTTTCTTGTGCTTTACAGTAACGTATCCCCAAAGGAGCAATTTCTGATCCTAATGTCAGACAGCAAATCTGGCGGTCAATAATGTGATTAGAGTTTGCCGATTTTCAGTCATTGTGAGGAATATCTCCTACCCTCTGGTAAAAGAAACAGAGGAAAACAAGGTGCCCAGGTGACAAAGAAAGATAATTCTCCTGGAATGAAGCATGAATGTGCTCTGGTGGGGTTATGTGGCAAGATGAGGTTGTCTGAAAATGTGCAAGCAGTGCTTTTATATTTAGATAGCTTTGGTAAATCCAAAGAAAACTGTGTCCATTTGAAGCAGAAGAACAGAACATCCAAGAGCGTGGTACTTTCAAGGACAGACTCTGTCATTGTGTCCATCCAAACAACCACAAAGAGCTTTGAGGAATCTAAGTCTCCAACATGGAAGGCTTCCCCAGCTCCGCAGTATCAGCAACATCCAACCCCTCCACTCCTCTCTGCCATCCCAGACACTAAGCATCAATCTTGGTTACCATAACCGACAGGGAAAGACTGTCATGAAGAGCAATGGGGTGTGTTTGTGTTGCAGCAGCTTCATTTCTACACACCGGGAAAGAAAGAAAGGGGAAACAACGGGAAAGGTCACCTCAGGTATGTTCCTCAGGAGAGATTTCAACCCAAAAAGGTACTACCAGATAGTAAAAGTGAATTTAGAAAGGAAAAACAACTAGGGAAATCTCCACTTAAAAAAAAAAAAATCTACAGCTGTGATGGAACAGTTTTCTGACTGGCAGGAGAAATGATCTGATAACCGACATGAATATCCATTTGGAGAAAGAGGCAGTCTTGCTCATTAAAACCCAAGTAGTCTGCAAGTTCCTCTAGATGCCAGCCAAAAACGCAGAGAGAAAAACACTGCAGACGTCTTCATCGTTTCCTCAGAGGATACAAAACACAACAGGAATAAAAGGGGAGAAATCGTGAGACTTTCTAAAGTGCGTGCCCCCTCTACCTCTAACCCAGCAGTGCCTGGTGCATTATTTAATGCTAACTGAGAAGAAAAGAAATTGTTAGCAAAGTGTTAAAGTACTGTGGAGTGTTAACAAACCTTTCCTCAGTCCCTGCCAGCTCCCTGGCAGAAAAGACAACTGAGCGCCGGGCTTGCAGATTGCATGGAGCAGCGCTCGTAGGGTACCTGTCTCTCTGTGTTTGCATCCAGCTGCCTCATGCAGCTTGAAGCGTGCACAAAGCGCAGGGAGGAACTTGATCAAAATACAGCTCATATTTTAGGCGGCAATGGAACAACTGTACAAAGCAGCACCGCCGTGCACAATAGCAATTGAATTTTTTGGAGGGGTTTGACAGACTACAGGCTCATAATACTGCTGCAGTCTCGGTGGAAATCTGGTTTGATGCAATTAGCAGCAACCAACTGAAAAATAGCAGAATAAAACTGGAAATACATATATAAAATATGAGCAACTGTGGATATGATGCAAGCTTAGAAGTCCTGTTTGGAGCTCAGCAGAGGAATAAGACAAAATTGTAGGGTGCAGAAAACCTAATTCTGAATTCCCATTTACTGTTTAAAAGTGAAGATCCAGATTCTGAACCATTTGCCTGCCCAGCAGAGACTGGTGCAGTTTGTTACACAGATGCAAAGGAGGACGGCGCAAGGGCATTCCGGAGAGGCAGGCAGGAGGCAAAACCTCTGCAGGGCTTCGGGAGATCCACAACTCTACCTGCAGTTTACTGGTGCTCTGAAAAAGCTGCAAGCAGGTAGAAGAGCATCAGAGTATAAGATGGAAAGCAATAAGATTAGCCACGTTGCCAAAATGCATTTCTCTGTTAAACGACAGAAACTCATGGCGTTAGCAACATCATCCGGCGGCCAAACAGACTAGGAGGCAAAACGTCAGGTAAGGTTTTTACAGCAGTAATTTGAAATTCTTTTCCTACAGCACGCAGCGAATGCTGACAAGCTCGACACTTCCACAAGCCCTTTACTGCATGTGCCCAACGTGGAATTGGTATAAAAATAAAGCAGAGGCTAAGCAACAAAATTCCTCCCAAACAAAAATGGCAATGACATTTATAATAATCACAAGCGTGTGTGTGTGTGTGTGTGTGTGTGTTTTTTTTCTTCAATAACAGTGATGGGGATCTGACAGTCTGAATAGTGAGCAGGGACACAGCACACCTTCTATACATCATGGTACAAAAATGGAATATAAATACGTACTGCAGCTTTGTGATGTTTAGGGGCTTTTGCGAGACACAGGAAGATTTACTTTTGGGAAAGTCATTCTACTATATCTGGCTGAAACTTCATGACAAGCAGATCCCATAATTATTTTTACAGATAATAACAGTGAGCACTGAAAGGGGGGGTTAAGTCCCCCACAAGGGAGTTAAGACTAGACTTTTTTTGTGGGGTATGTAGAGCTTTAGGTTCAAGGAATAAAAACTGGACGTCATGCAGCTAAGGATTAGAAACTCCATAGCAAAAAGACCACCGTAACATTGGTGGTTCTTGAGCAGATTGCCATGGAGCGGTCCCATCAGCGGCGCACGGCAGACCAGAGATGCCACGTGCCAACAAGCGTTACAAAAGCTGTCTCTCGCCAAGCCTACGAAAAGAGAAAGGTCTTCTGAGCTAGTGACAGAGACACATTAGCACCTACAGCTTGACTGGCAGCCCTGCTGCAGCGAACTGAAAGCACTTAAGCAGCCAGTCCTGCTGCCACCTGGCTTGGTGATGCTCTCGTTTCCTTGCGTTGGGTCATTGCTCTCTACTTCTTTCTCTGAACACCAACAAAAGCACACATTGTCATGGGAACAAACAGGTATTTTTAGTTGCTGCAAGGCTTCCGTCAGCTGTGTCAGGTGGCGTTTCAGAGAGACACTATAGTTAGTCAGCAGCAGGTTACCTGGATGGAGAGTTTGCCATTGATGTGTTGGGTAAAACACTTCTAAGTCTTCAGGATCAGCTTCATCCTCTGTTACTGGCTCTGTCCCACTGTCATCTTTTATGTCGCTCTCTTCTATTTTCGTAAGGGCAAACTCCTTTTGGATAGAAGAGATTCAGCTCATTAGCAATTGCATCTGAGTAATTTAATGCCGGCTAAGAATACAAATTTTTTCCCTCGCCAGCAGATTTTTTTTTCTCGTTTTTTGACATCCGAGATTCTTTCCACATGGTTAAATTTAGATTTAAAGAATATTAAAGGTTAAACATGCATAACTAGCATGACATTTGTGCTGAACAAAGCAATGCAGCTTATTTCCTATTCCAGGGCAGGCTGCAGTCTTTAAACAAGCTTTCGCAGAGCCTCACCTGTATCACACTCGGAGCCAGTAGCTCTGACTATTATTAGGCTGGCATAACATTGTTAGGCCACGTTTTCCCTTGCCTAAAAATATGCCAAACTTTAACTTTTTCAGCTGAAATTTTCCATACTGATCTCTTCTGCCTTGAGTGATTTCTTTTTTTTTTTCTTTAATATACTTATTTTAGGGCTTGGAAAGAATTTAAGCTAAAATAATTCAGCTATTTCCAAAATAGGACACAAGGAAAACACATTGTTTTGCCCACATTATCAAAATCTTGGCATCCTTTTCTTGGTGCTTTCTGAAACAACAAGGTAGCTCTAATCGCCGCCCATGTCCTGACTGCTGCGTGCGAGTACCAGGGAGATGGCAGAACAGGTAAAACTAATGGGTTGACACTAAACATGGGGAAAACAAGGATGAGAGGCAGGGAAAATCCCTTGTGCCTAGGGGAGTCTCAGCGTTCACTACAGCGTCTCCCTGGGGAGCTGACAGGAATTGCTGAAATCCGCAGGGAACAAAATTATTGGGAGGTGTAAAAAGTAGCAGTCTCGTCTTGGGAGACAAGCTGGGTGCGAAGCAGAAGGTTTTTCCTATTTTGGGTTCCACAGAAACAAATGAGCTAGTTCAGGCTAATGGCACAGACAGTTCAGTTTCTGCTATGGGGAGTACTACCAGTCCCTGATACTGCCAAAAAAGCCACTACTGGAGCATTTCAAATAACTAACCAACAGGGAAAGATTATTCCTAACAATGTTAATAAGGGCAATAGCCCAGAACACAAAGTTTTTCAATATTCATCGTTAGCATATTTTCAGAGACCCCCAAAAGAAGTCAGCTGAGAGGTTAACTGAAAATTTTAGGCCATGTTCTGCCTTCCAACAGCCTCGCTGGAAAAAATGCATGCGTATTTATGGGCAGAATGTGGCTGTTTTGCATTTAAATCTCTGTTAGCCAGAAGCACTCAGAAAGTATTTCCGAGCGAGCGAAATGTCAACCCGAGCAAAACACGTACAATTAGGAACAATGCGATAACGCATTAAGATGCTTGACAAAGCTCTAGAAAGCTTTTATTTTACATGTTAATAGGGAGCAACATTTCCAAAATACATTACAAAAAAATGGAGCTTAACTCCTGTTTTTGCTTAGCGCATTAGAGGTTTGGAATTGCTAAAATCATGACAAATGGTTAAGGCTCAGCGACACCCGTAAACATAAAAAGACAGGTTCCATTGATGAAAAGCAATGTTAATGTTTTGCAAGCCAAGACTCAACAGGACTAAAATAAATGAGTGAGAGAGGTTATTACTTAGCTTATTTGTGCTGTTATATTATTATCCGAGAGGGACTTAGTGATACAGTCCATTGTAAATTTACCCTCACGCCTCTGAGTGTTACATCTGTTGAAACATCTAATGGAGACGGCTGATGTTTACAGCCGCTGCCCAGAAGTGCCAGGGTCTAAATCTGCTGCAAAGGGCAAATGGATGCGACTTTGCTCCATCTTGGTGTTGCCCCCACTGCTCGGCCCACGGCTGCTTTGCGATTCTCCCCGTTCCAGGAGCAGCCTTGGTACCGTGGCCCATTCCTCCCGCCACAGAACCGGTAATGACATGCAAAGCAACAAACTGCACCATTAAGCAGAACCCTTTCCTTTATTGGTTTTCATAATTAAAACAGTAGAAAGAAAGATGGTTCTATTCTTTTTTTTTTAGCAAAATAATGGAAAATTCCTTAAAGGCAAAAAAAAAATCCTCCTTGGCTTATTATTCTGAAAGCACTGCAATAAATGGAACAGCCCCTACAATGATGGTCGGAGACCACCTGCAGTCTGTTCTCCAGTGTGGGGAGGATTTGGCCACCATGAGGCCTGAAAGCCGGTGTGTGCCGGTGTGGATCTGAGAGCTGCCTCCCTGCCGAACTTGCCCCTCGCCTCTGTCCCAGCTACCTGGGGAGGCTGCCGGAGCTGCCCGTCCTGGGATGCTCGTCCTGGTGCCCGTTCCTGCAAGCTTTTACCTGCAGCTGAGATGACTATGCTCCATTTCCAGCCCCATTCCCTCTCCAAATAAAAACAGATTATAATATCACTGCATGAACCCAGGCAGACCCTCAGCACTGCCCTGATGTGCTTGTACTTTATTCAGTCTCTTATATTTGCTCAGCCTGCGGTTCAGAAGGAAACCCCGGTTCTGCACGAGTGCAGAGGGCAGACAGCGCCCACTCGTCTCAGCCGCAGCTTGGAAACCACATTGCAAGTAGTAAAGCCCACGCACGTGGGACTCGAGGACCCAAGAGGGTGCTTCGGGAGCCTGGCTCTACATGACTCACTTCTGGTGACTCAGAGCGGCAGCAAGAAGCACAATCAACGCCACCTCTTGCCAGTAGAGCACAGGAGCTAGCTTTGCCTCCTACCAAGGTGGAGCACACTCCCGCTCAGAATAGACAAGGTGGCACCCAGGGCGCAGGACAGCTGCACAGATTGCACTCTTCCCTTCACAAACCCTTTGGATGGGAGAGTTTCTGGATTTCCTGGGGTTAGGCTTAAGACACAAGCATTGCCGAAATGCTGCTCTTGAAGAGTGCAAAGGGGATTCACCACCTGGTGTAACAGCCTTGGAGAAGGCTTGGGCAAAGCTGCCACCTCCAGCAAGAGATGGGTGACAGATTTAAATGGCTGAACTGCTGGAGCAACCTGCACTTACAGGAACTCTGTCACTTAAGCTCGGCCAGGAAAACAGCGCAGAGACCAGGAGAACCAGCAGGTTGACTTTAGCAGCCGTGGAGAGGAGACCAGAGCAGTGAGACATTGCCATCAACCTGAAAGGCAAACAAGACCAACAACATATTAGCACCAAATTTCATAGTTTTCTGCATCTTTTAAGCTGCATTCTTCGACACAGCACAAGTTTAGGGCTAAAATACAGCAGGGCACAGAGTATTTGAGTGTTAGCCCACCAGTTTTATCAAAAAGGCATCAGATATTATAGGCTGAATGTATCACTAATGTTAATGATGGAAAGCAGCTTCACCATGAAGGTGCTTAAATCTCTCCTGGAAAACACATAGAGATCTGCAAGTCTTGTTTAAAATCACTGTGTTAGCAGCACGGACAACAGCTACTCGGAAAAAATATATTTCAGTTCCAGTCCTGCCCAGGCTTTTATGCACAAACTTAATTTTAAGCACAAAAGTAACTGAGCCAATTCAAATTAAACAGAACCTTTGGATGCCTCTGGAGGTTTAATTGCCCTTGTGGCCCTCGTGCAGCCTCATTCACACACACACACGCAGGGCGAGATGCTGCCCCGCTCTCCAGCGCGATTCGCGTGCCAGGGCAGCGAGACGGGGCTCAGAAGTGGCTCCTCTGATTGGCGCTAAATTTACATGCTGCTAAATTAAACTCAGTGAAGTCCTTTGAAAGAAGATGGGACTGATTAGTTCCGTTCAAACCCTCCTCCATTACTCATCCCTCCATCAAGTCTGCTCCAGCTCCCATCCAGGTTTTAAAGCTTTTTCCTCCCATGTACAAGCAGAGTCCTAAATATCTGCCTCCAGTGTGTGTTCGGATCACATCCCAGATTTCTTCCTTCCTTCTACTCCCACATGCAGGAAACATGCTTTAAGTGGAGCTGTCATGATACTCGCTGAAGAAAATCCATCCGTTTTTTCTTTGGCCAGACTTCCCCTGCTGCCAGGAAAGATTTAGCCTGAATTACCAACTGCCAAAGCCTGGTTGCATGAGAACACTGAAGAAACCCTGGATTCCAAACACTGCTGGGCTCAGCTGGTCATCACCAGCCAGGGAAGCTCTGCTCAGTGCCATCTTGGACAACAGTTTGCAGCTCCTAGGAGAGCAGCTCTACTGGATCAGCTCCAAGGCTAACCCAGCCCAGCACCTCTGCTCTAGGAGCTGGAGTAACTGGTCCTACCTGTCCCTGAAAGCCAGCGGGCAGAGTGCCAGCTCCCTTCCTGCCCACTCCTGAGGACCAGAAGATGCAGATGCCACCCAGCACCTCTGACACCTGACCAACACCGTCACCGCAGGGCTGGATCCCACCATCCCCGTCCAACGCAGGATGGGGCATCACGGATGCACCCACTGCCAACTGCTGCTATCCCTGGACATCACTCCCACAAGGAAGGACTTTGGGAACAAGGAATAAATGGAGGCTTCTCCTTCCACCTCTTACAGTGATCCTGTTTCCCCACTCTTGTACTACTACTTCCTCTCCCTGCTTGTTTTTTTAATGTGTCTTAAGCAACAACCACAAAAAAAA
>VWPW01017694.1:0-11986 GCA_013389825.1 Crypturellus undulatus | reverse complement strand
GGCCATCGGGTACGGTTGCCCCGTGCAGGCGTTTGGATGGGAACCGCTTCAAAGCGGTTGAGAAGGAGAACGTGGCTCAGAGCAGCAGGCAGGTTGGAATAAGCCAAGGTTTGTGGGCAGGCCGAGCTCAGAAGTGGGGAGAGCACGTGAGGAGCGAACGCAGAGGCCAAGCTGCAGATCCAGGTGTGGGGCCTGCGCCGTTCGCGTGCGCTCTGCGGGACGTGCCACCTTCCTGCCCCGCTACCAGTTGGTGGCCCGGGCTGGGACTGTGTCCGTGCCGTTGCTTTCGGTGCCCTTCCTGCAAAGCGGGCCCAGGAGAGACCGTAAAACCAGCGCTACCAAACACCCTGCAAGGATGCCATGAATGTGCTAAAACCTTGGAGGGAAAAAAAGCAGGTCCGGTACCCACCTGGCAGCCCACGAGGAGCCCAGGCCTGGCCCGGAGCTCGCAGCAAAGCTGAGCTTGCCCGGGGACAGGATGACGGCCCGGGCGCCGGGCCAGCCGGGCAGCTCATCAAGGCTCCGCCAGGACCCGGCACGATGGGGCCGGGCGTCCCACGGCCTCCGCTCCCGCCGCCTTCGCCATGTTCGTGCTCACTAGTTCTTCCTAAGTGCTGGGGGGACTTTGAGAACGTCTAAACTCAGCCCAGCTGTGGCAGTTGGTTTATTGCTTTCAGCTGGTACTTGAACCCGGGTCCTGGTCTTGGAGTCTTTCCCAGGTTTAATCCCCGGAGCTTTCTCTGCAGCTGTATGACACTGCGCTGACCCCGAATGAGGATAGGAAAATAGAAACGGTGCCAAGCCAGAGTCTCTTTTTCATTTGGAGTCTGGCTGTCTGCCCATGACCAGGGTTACATAATGGGAAACATAGCTGGGGCTCTGGAGAGCCCGCGTTTCACCACGCTGCCCAGACCTTCGCATTCTGATGCTATATATCTTCCTAATTGTAGCTCGGATGCATTTATCACACTGCTGGATTTGAGTCCTTACAATAAAAAAAAAAAAGAACACCAAATTCCTCAGCTTGCTGCTTTCCCGGTTGGACAGAGCTGGAGGGAAAGGTGTGAGGGGTGAGCGCTGCTCAGGCTCGGCCAGCAGCGCCGAGTGACACCGGAGCGGGCGTTGGGAGGCAGGAAGGGAGGCTCAGGAGGCCGCGTCCTTGGGGCCGTTTTCTTGGCAGTGACTTGGGAATGAACCTCACCTCTTGGCAGGTATCTGCTCCCTAGCCGGGGACTCGGCAGTCCCTGTGCAGCCTGCATGAGAAGCTGCAGCTTTTCCCCAAAACCACTTTCCTTGGTCTAGAATATCCATCCAGCTCTCAGCCAAGCCGAACGGTCGCTCTGGCTCCAAGGATGCCCTGGGAGACTTTTTTTTTTAGGAGAGAAGGCTATAAAGATGCTACAGGCTGCCTAAATCCCTCTCCTGGGACTAGGGAGTGTATTTGAGGAGGGGGTGATGTTTTTCCTGCTGTACCTGTTTGGGAGGAGGCTCCTTGGCTCCTTTTCTGTCATGCTGTTCCAGTATAGTAGCTAAATCTGATCACGGATATCTCTCCCTCAGAGCAGCGAAGTGTCCTGTTTCTTGGGAATTGCTCGTGTAGATCAGGCTGCTCCCAGGTCTTCTAGCTGCAGGCACCGGTCACATCCATATCTTAAAATTCAGTCGCCTCTCCACTTGCTTCGTGGCAAGCAAACGTGTTGAGGGCTGAGCGCCCAGCCGTTTCCATGATAGCCGGATCGGAGTAGTCAGATCGGATCAAATTGTCCTCATAGGGATTTGCAGAGATGGGCAGGATACAAGCGGTGAGTCCTGAGGAGAGCAGAGGGATTTTTCCTAAGACAGATACCAGTAACGTGTACAGGGCAGAGGGAAGGTGGAGCTCCAAGGTGGAGGGTGAAATGATGGTGCAGCCCAGGACCAGCTCATGGTCCGAGCCGGGGGCACTTGGAGATGATGCTCTTGGGTGCCGTAGGCTTCCATCCAAATGAAATCCATCCCCTTTTGGGACACAAATGAGGCTGAGATGGAGAGAGAAGGTTGTGTGTGGAAGAGCAAAACTCCTGCTTGCTCCGTGTTATGGGCGTGATGGATCCATTGAAACGCAGGAATCACTCCTGGACAATCTGCCACAGGGCTGACCCTGGAGCATCCGCGCTCCTCCCGGCGGAGCCGAGGGCCTCTCGGTTTGGCAAGACTGTCTGCAAGCATTTAAAAATGGTTAATTTAAACCGAGTATTAAATTAAATCCAAAAGCTCTGAACAAATTCTAGAGCCTACCTTTCCAGAGGGATCTGCCAGATCTCTCTCATCACATCGCTCTCATGGAGAAGTGTCACTGAGATGGCAGCTCCCATGGGGAGAGATGGACACGGCCTTGAGTGAAGTGCCAAGACCTTGTTGGAGCTATTGGAGACTAAATGGAAAATCCCTTTCCCAGATTGCAGCCCTGTTAGTAATGCTGGCCACCAAAGTTTCCCTATCAAGACATCAAAGCGAGGATTCAGAGGTGTCTCACTAGAGTAAACCTGGCTGAGAATGAAGGTAAAGTGGAGCGAAGCAGGAGCCAAAAGGCGCCTCCGAGAGGGGGTCTGGTTTGAAGCAGAGGCTGGTGGAGAGAGTCTCTGGGAGAGCTGTGTCTCCCTGCGACTGCTGGCAGGTCCGTGAGAGCGGAACGGTTTAACGGAGAACCCGACCGAAGGGACCACGTGCAGGGCAGCACCCAACTGCTGCCGCGGGAGCGAGCGGCTGGAGCCCTGGTCCCCTCCCTGATGGCCAGGGCTGTCCCCTGCTCCGGGATTGGGGTGCCGGGAGCGTCGGCGCGGCGAGTGCCGGTGCCCCCTCGCTCCCCGGCCACGTGCGCGGCAGCGCCTCGGCCGCACAATGCAGGGCTTCTTTGGCTCCGCTCTTTCCGGGTTTGTTCTGCAGCTGTGGAGTTTGAACGTTAGTGTTTAAACAAGCTGGTATTACACAGGAAACGGCCACCTCCACAGGCCCCCGCAGGCTCGTAACATGGGGTCATTGTACTCGATATTAATCACCAGGCGGGCCCGTTCCCCCGGCGAAGACGGTGGCTTCGGTGGGAGCACCGTGGGCACCCGGCGAGCAGCGGGCTCCGTCCCTCGCCCGGCTCCCCGTGCATCCCGCTGCTCCCTGCATCCCGCTGCTCCCTGCATCCCGTCGCCCCGGGCCGCGCTCCAGCCCCTGCACTTGGCCGTGCACTTGCGCGACGGCCCGGGCTGCGTCCTGTCGGCCCGCAGCTGGGCTGCGCTCGCACTGACAGCTACATTAAACCTGGAATCCTGAGGCAATAAAAAAGAAATTAACTCTTATTTTTTTTTTCCTGTCCTAGAGGAATAAGCAAATGTAAATGCGCCTGTGGGGAAGTGAATGAACCCCCGTTCGGAGGAAAGACCTCGCGCTCACCCCCCGCTCGCTTCCTCGCCTGAAAGCTCTGGGAGCCGCGGCTGGGGCTCTGCAGCGCTGGTGCCTGCGCGGAGGGACTCGGCGCCCCGTGGCACTTTCAGGTGGCTTTGAGCAGAGGCTGCAGCGCAGCCGGGTGACATAAGGCAGCAACATCTGGCCTGAGACAGGAGAAAGCGCCCGAGGGGGCTCCTGGGGACCCCGCGGGGCAGCGCTCGCTGCCCAGCTTGGTGGAGCGGGAGCTGCCGCGGAGGAGCTGCGTTAAGGCAAAGGTGGAAGGTTGTCGGCCCCTCTCTCTGCTGCTGCCTCCGCGGTGCAGGAGGAAGGCAGGGGAGCCGGGCAGAGCGGCCGAGGCTGCCCCTTTGAAGGCTCCGCAGGGTGCTGCACGTACGAGGGTGCTGCGCGACCCCGAGCGCCGCTGCAGAGCTGCCGGGCGCTGCGCAGGGAGCCGCCGCAGCCTGCGGTTGCGCTGGAGGAAGCCGGAGTGGAAACCTAACACGTCCAGCGCGAGTGACAGATGTGGCGAGGCGCTGCGCCGCTGCGGGGAGCCGAGGATGAGGAGGATAAAGTGACAGGGACTGCTCTCACGCTCGGGCCAGCGGGCTGCGGGGCAGGGAGCGGAGGTGACGAGGCGCAGGGTTAGCTGCGAGGGGTGTTAGTGGCAGCAGGGGCAGCTCGGCCGCTGTCCCTGGGGCTCTTTTAGCACCGTGTGTGAAACCTGTTGCACGGTCAGGGCTTCAGCATCCCTCATCCCTGCTCTGCCTTGCCGAGCATCCTACCCCGCTCGCTGCCTCCCTGCTTATTTCATCCCCTTGTTGCAACCCTGTTTTTGGGGGATTATGGACGAGGCCTCCATGTGTTTTTTCTTCCCTTTTCCTCCATCCCTGCCCCATGCACCTGGCTGCCCCGGCCCTCTGCGAGCATCCCCTACGTGGGTACCAGCAGCGCTGGTGTTTTCCCTATGGATCCGGGTGTTCTCCCTGCCCATCCGGGGCTCCGTGTGCCGGGGCTGGCGCAGCGGCCCCTGCGCATCTCCCATGGGCACATTTCGCCTTGGAGGTGGCCCAGAGCAGCCCTATCACATCCGGTGCTTGTCTCTGCAGCCCGGGCCGGAGGATAAACTATCAGGGCTGTGGGGCAGTGGATCATTCCTCTTATTATTTTCTTCTTTTGCAGATAGGGGTCATGGAAAGTTCAGTTCCTTTTAACCCTCGCAGCTCTGTTTATTTTCCAGCTGGTAGCACAAACGCAGCGTTTCCCATTACATCACAGAGGGCCTCGGACAGATCCCTCCGAAAAAACGTGTTGCAACTGTTTATTTTTTTCCATATTTAAACATTTCTGACAGCCAGACCTGGCCGAGCCAAGCGATGGAGCTTTGTGAATGAACCCAGCTCCCGGTGTCTGTGCGCAGAGGGCTTTGAAGGACCTTTTCTCCTCCGCCGCGCGCTGGCCGGCGCTGGCGCGGGGACGTGGGCGACGCTCTGCGTTACATGTGTGCTGATTACGTGCCGGGCCGTGATTAATGGCCGCTCATTCTGCCTGGCTCCCAGGACGCTCTTGAAAACAAGATGTTTCATTTCAGTGCGCTTTCCTGGTACATTGATTCCCGTAAATAACCCAACGCAGACTCGGTCCACCTGGAGCAGTTCAAAGAGCAGGGGGCCTCCCCGCAGCCGCTCGGCCGCGGTCACCGCGGCACCCCCGGGTGCCCGGGCTGCCCTGCACCTTGCGGGACCCCTGGGCTGCACGAGACCTCATGAGCCGGGAGGGCACAAAACTAAAGTGAACGGGTTCGGTTTAGGTTTGAGCTCAGCGGCCACGGTGCCAGCGGGGCCAAGGAGCCTCGGGCTGGGCCGGCTGCAGCGTCGGCTCCGCCGGCAGCGCTCCCGGCGGGCTCGGGATTGAGCAAGAGGCGGCTTCGCTGCCATCTGGAAGGAGCCGGGGCTGCCGTCAGCCCCGCACGGGGCCGCGGGGGAAGCGGCCTCCCGTGCCCGGGCAGGGCGGCGGGATGCTGGGAAACGCCTGCTCCGCGGGCCCGGAGCCCGTCCGGATCGGTGGCCGGTGTCACCTTGCGGGATCCCGAGCCCCCTCTGTGCCATCCGCTCACGTCTCTCCTCCTCCTCGCAGGGTCTCGGAGGACGTGTGGGCGACGCTGGCCGACTTCTGCAACGTGCTGACCACGGTGAACCAGTCGGAGGTGCCCTTGTACAAGGACCCCGACGAGGACCTGGCCCTGCTGAGCCTCGAAGAGGATCGGCTGCTCTCGGGCTTTGTCCCGCTGCTGGTCGCCCCTCAGGAGCCCTGCTACGTGGAGAGGACCTCGGACAAGGTCAGCAGTAGGCCAAACATCCCCCCTCGATTCCTCCAGACTTTTATTCTTGGGAAGTTTTTCTGTGCAAACGGAACACGATTAAGTCATTGAGAAGGGTGTTAAGGGAAAATATCGACCTTTCAGCCGCTGACATCCAGCGCTCTGTGTCATGAAAACCCCTCTCGACTTCCTCTGGTGTGTGTGTGCTCGCTGGCATGTTGTATATACGATCATTTCCTCACTTGTTTAAATAGTGCAGCTTGTGTTGGCAGTGCTCTCGGTGCACTCCAAATGGTTTGCATCATGCTTAAAGCACCCTCCCCCTCCCCCCGGCCACAAAACTCGCCGTTCGGAAAGAAGCCAGAACTTTTTTCCTTCTCTAAAGAGGAGAGTGATAAATAGGTGACTAGAGAGAAGCAGACACCATGTGTTAACGTACAAAAGGCTTTTAGGAATATGAAGCATTCCCCACTGCCCGCTCTCTATTTTCCTTTCTTTGCTCTAGGAGCCCGTTCGAGGCTGAACTTTTCCTTGGGCTGTTTGTTTTTCGAATAATGAAATCAGTTCCCTTGTTGCTGTGGGGTTTGGGGGCTGCGCTCTGCCACCACCTGGCCAGAAGGGACCTGGGGGCTGCACTCGGATAACGGGCCCGGGTCCCGTGGGGGACGGAGGCGGCGCGATGGCATTTGCTTTGCAGGGGACGAGAGGGGCTCTCGGCAGCTCCCTGTTGGAGGCAGAGCTGCAGCACCAGGTCCCCTGCTCTCCTGGAGCCGCTGCGCTGCTTCCCGCTGTGTTCAGGGACATATGGATGAGCAGGGAGGCTGCTCCCTGGCATTTTCCTGACCTGATGGTGAGAAATTTGGGACCTCTGACAAAGGTGACCGCCGAGGTGCAGCTTTCCCTTTCACTTCCCTGCTCACAGCAGTGTCCATGGCGGTGGTTGCAGGAAAACCAAGAGCTCTCCGCTGTGGAGAAGAAAAAAAAATCAAGGCTCTATTTGAAGGGGTCAAAATATCACATAGGGAATTGCCATGTCTGCACCAAACGTGGACAAATGTGCGACCCTGGCACCCGCTGCCCCAGTGCAGGGTGCCCAGGGAGCAGGTCCGCTCAGAGAATGCCCGGGAATGGGGTCAGTGTCCACCGTGATCTGCCTCTTCCGACCGCGCACCCGCTTATCCAGAGTGCCATCTACCTGCCCTGCCGGGCACTTGCGCTCACGGGCTCGGAGCAGAGGGGCAGCCCCGGTCTGAGCTCCCCTGAGCTTCTGCACTGCCAGTTCTCACTTCCTCATGTCCCTTGGGCTCAAACTCTTCATGCAGATTTCCAGCACAGCCGCAGCCACACATTCCTCAAGGGCTTGGAGGTCTCCTGCTGCCCGTTCAACCCTCACGGGAGGCTGGAGAGGCAGTGCAGACCCCATGCAGACTAAGCTGCCCCATTTCTTACGTCTCCTCGATGGGTTTGGTTTGTTTCTGAAACCAGGATCCCACCCAGCGCGATAGGGAACACCCCGCACCCTGTGCTGGTCCCCAAGCCCCTGGCGTGTGCAAGTTGGGCTGTGCTGACACCCACGCGCGTCACCCTGTCCCCGTGTCCCTGCCCGAAGCTCCGTCCTCGTCCCACGCGCGTGGGCAGAGGCGGCCGCGGGTGCTGGGGCTCCTCGCGCCGTGCTGAGCCGAAGCAGCAGGTTCCGCGGGGTCTGTTCTCAATCCAGCGCTGGGCAGTGTTTTTATTAATGTTCTGAGCGGGGAAGCGGCGAGCGTGCGTATGCACCAAACGACGCCAAAGAGGATCAAGGGGAGCCCAGTGAGACTGATCAGACATCTCAAAAGCCTGATTTCCAAGGAGAGACCGAAGGAACTCTGCGGCTCTTTAGAGAAGATTCAGGGAAATTGATGTAAGCTTTCAATTACAGAAAAAACTGTTGCAGAGAGGAAGAGAACAAGCCCCCTTCCAGCTCCGCGCTGCGTGGCACGAGAAGGAATGGGCGTAAAAGGCAGCCGAGCAGCTTAAGGTTAGACTTTAGGAAAGGCTTCGTAGCAGAGGGTGGTTGAGCACTTGGAATAGACTCCTCGGAGAGGCTGTGGAATCTATTCAGCAAGAGCAGGCCGTGTGGCATTCCGGGTATAGCGTGGATAGAGCTGAGGTGCCCTGGAAAAGGAGGCAAAGTGACCTCTTTGGACCCTCCCGATCCATTTTATGGGATTCAGTAGGGGATTTGGTGATATTATAGAAAGGAACTGGCGTGGCAGCTGTGTGACTGCAGTCGAGTGGGTACCTCCTTCCACAGCCCCTCTCCAAACCCCACAGATGTGACCGAGAGGCACGAGGTGACAGTGCCCGTCGTGAGTGACAGTGGGAAGGGGCACAAAGGCAGCACCCACTGCAGACGCTGCCGCAGAGCAGCCCGGGCCACCAGGCTGCATCCAGTCTCACTGCAGGAGCTTTCCCCTTTTGTGCACTTCTTGCTGGGTTGCTGATTGACTGAGCTGCAAGCAGGTGAGAAGTGGTATTTCCGTTCAGCAGTAGCTATTTTCAGTACTGATTTTTCATTCCTGTATAGCAAGTGGTATTTTTTCTTTTTGCACCGAATTTCCTTCTCTCAGATTTTTAACCTTGGCCCCATTTTCAGAATAAGTTCATCATAATTCTTTGCTGGAGAGGCCAAGGCAAAGTGCTGCTGCTTGCATGACACCCCGTGAGTGTTGTGTGAGCTGGAGGAGGATGTTCTTACAGCCCAGGGGCTCTGAGAAGCTGCTCTGCGATACCTTCCCTATGAGCTGCACGACTACTAAGATATATTTGAGCGCTATCCTTGCTCTTTGCAGCAAGGAGAGTGTCTCACCTTGCTTGCTGATGCTCCGTATTTTCACCCCATTGTTTTGCACCATTGTCTCTTAATGAATTTGGAAAATTTCAGAGGAAAGGAATCTGTCTGAAGGCAAGACTGGCGAGTATTGAACTTAAAATGGTTATTGGCTCTACCCAGAGGATGGTTGCTTTGTAAGCTGGGTAGGACAAACTCTGCGCTTGCCACTTCTTTTTGTTCTCCGAGTCCCATTTAGCGGATGGAGTGCTGTGTTCAGCCAGCGTTTCTCAACAAGTTGTTGAGCGTTTGGCCTGGCTCTTATTTTGAGTGAAAATGTTCTGACTTCGTTCATTGCCATGAAGCTGCGCGTTCGGATTCCTGCTGGAGCCAGCATGATACTGAGAGCTTCCCGGCGTCTCCCGCGCTGCCGTTGAAGCTGTAACCAAGAAAAACTGGCTCTGGGGGATGCATAACTTGGTGCTGTTTTCCTGGGCGTATGTTGGGCAGATCTCCACTGCAGCTTGTGTGATGGAACACCAGCGAACGTACCAGTCAACAGCAAACTATGCAGCCTGGTGCCTGAGCTGTCAGACCGTGTCTGCCGCGATCGCAGCCCTGGGAGCCGCTGCCAGGAACGGGAGCCCTTGGTGCTCAGGGAAGAGCAGGGAGTAACGGCGCCGCGGAGTTAGGTGCAAGGAGGAGGGGAAGGGAATGAATGTGGGTTCCTTGGAGGTGTGTGGTGCTGCTGATGGGGGTTTCTATGGCAAACACTTGGGCTGTGTTGAGGTTAAAACAAGTTTTAGTGATGGTTCATCCGAGCTGTGTGTGAGTGCAGCACCAGATGGCATATCCTGAGCATCCCGAGCCACGTCCTGGTTTCTTCAGCTGCGGAAATAGCTGAATATTGTTGTTTTGGGAGCACCCTGCTCCAGCAGTGGCCCGTGGAGCTGATAGCCAGGCTGGAGCAGGGCTGCAGGTTGCGCACTGGGGCGCAGAGCAGGAAGGTTCTTGTCCTCCATATGGCCACACAACATCATTTGTCCCTGCGGGCTCTGCACGGGCTCTGTGTGTGTGTGTGAAACTGCAGCTGATGCGGAGCCTGCGGTGCAGGCGCTGCCACATGCCCGGCCAGGGAGATGTGGGGGAGAAAGTGTTAATGTCCCTTCCCACAATAAAACTCTCTGCATGGGGGGTCCTGAAACCTGAGCCCCTCTCTCCTCCCCCAGCCCTGACACACGTTAATAAAAGGTTTTTAAACGCCAATAAAAAGGCAGCAGCCCCAGCTCACCAGGTCCGGGGCCCAGGGTCCTGGGGAAGGCACTTCACAAATGTGTTTTTTGCATTTTCAGGCTTTTGGCTGGTGAATAAGATTGAGGAGAAATACTCCTTCCCCTGATAACAATACAGGGAGACGCAGGATCAGCAGTGTGTGGATTAAAACCAGACGGTGCATGATTAATACATATGCTTATAGGGCTAGTCACTGTGGTTCCCTCCTCTGAAACAGAAAGGCAGCAGTTTTTTCCCCTCTTTCCGCATGTGCACGCTCGTGTGTGCAGTGGACTGTCTCCCATACTCACTGCTCAACCCTTCCCCATTGCACGAGGTGAGTTAAGAGTCTGAAAACGTGAGACTCGGAGAGCTGGTCGGCAACACGGAGCTGCCCGAATGCGACACCACGTCGTGCACGGCTCCTCCAGCCCCAGGGTGGCCACAGATTCTCCCACTTGCTGAGGTTCCTCTTTCACATGTACTCGCTTCTGCTCTTTTGCCTACTCACCTGTCAGTGCAGATAGCCGAAAATTCTAGCTCTGTTCTTGAAAAACCAAAATCTTTGCTCCTCTGGACTCTCCGATCTGGATGGGTGTTCTGGCTTTTGCCCTCTCTGTAATAATTCCTTCATCATACTCTGGATTTGCAGAGTTAATAGCATTTGAATTAGCTCTTTAGGAGCCATTTGTAGTAGGCTTGGGCTAAAATTAGTCCTGTTATTCAGTTCACATATTTACACTATTTCAGTCTTCTAAAGACTTTCAGATATCTCTTGGCAATGTGTAGTAATGTCTGATGCTTCTCGAAAAGAGAGTCCCGGGTTTAAAAGCCCGTGAGGAATGAGTGTCCTTGTGATGGGGCTCTGCCATGCCTCTAACACCCAAAAGTTTTGTCTTTTATGAGACCTGATGCCTCCTCTAACATGAAATTCGTGTTAGAGTGGCTGCATTACAGTGATGTAGGGAGGACTTCTTGCAGGGCAGGAGGAAGGGTAGCAAGATCTGGCCTCCGAGAGGATGAACTCGTCGTAAGCAGAGAGAAAACCCCAGTGAGTGGATGTAACTGTTTTCTCAGCATCCTTTCCATATTCCCATTCCATAGCCTTTGAGCATCTCCCCTCCAGCTGGCAGGGAAACGCACTCAGCCCATGAGAGCGAGAGCTTCCAGCTCGGAGTTGGGTCCAGAGAGGAAAAGGGAAACTGTGAGCAGCGATGCGAGCCCCAAGGAGAAGAGTCCAAGGAGGAGTCATCCTTGAAAAACTCCTTCCATCGCGCTGGTTTCCAAAGGAGCACGAAGGGCCCCTGCCACACACAGCCCTGCTCGAGCTGGGGCTTGGCAGGAGCTGCCAGTCCCCAGGCAGCACGGCTAGAAACGGTGACGTTTGCTGACCACGATCTGAACCCCATCCCAGCCACGACCTTCCCTTTCATGTGGTGCTTTGGGCTGCAGAAGGCAATCGGGCTGAGTTACGGGTCGGTGTGGAAGATGATGTCATTAGGGGATAGAAAAGTGGCTGGATTTTGTGCGAGGAGGTAGCACGTAGATGTCACCACCCTTTGCCAGGGCCCTGTTGGAGTGTCTCTGCGTCCTGCTTTGCCAGGTGTTGTCACCAGAGTCCTCGGTGCGAAAGGACAAGCGGTGTCTGTGTCCCCTGCATGGCAAGGGAGGCTGCCCTGGCCTCTGTTGTATTTGCACTTTTCAGATTTATTTCCAACACGCTTTTATAGCAACGGGCACAAGCGCTATCCTAGCGATCGCCGCTACACAGTGTTGGATTTGCAGTGCGTGTTNGTCTGTGTCCCCTGCATGGCAAGGGAGGCTGCCCTGGCCTCTGTTGTATTTGCACTTTTCAGATTTTATTTCCAACATGATTTTATAGCAACGGGCACGAGCGCTATCCTAGCGATCGCTGCTACACAGTGTTGGTTTTGCGGTGCGTGTTCCAGAGGGATATTCTGCTCATTTGCTTTGGGTTGTTAAACACTGTTTAAGCAGAAAAACTTTTGAGCGTATTTTTAAAAGTGCCTTTCTGCAGCTGAAGGGAACTCACTGCAAACAAGCCCTAGTATTGCACGAGGACACAGAATACAGCCCTGGAGAAATCTGCAATGTGGAATAAGAGTTCAGGCTCTTAAAAGGGGGGGTGGGTTTAAAAAAAAAAAAAAAAA
>VWPW01017676.1:0-30295 GCA_013389825.1 Crypturellus undulatus | reverse complement strand
GTCTGGGGCGGATGCTCCACAGGAGGGAGGCTCATGGATTTAGAGCCGTTTGTTTATATTTCCTAAGAATCCCAATTTTTGCAGAGCCTAAATTAAAAACTTAATTGTCATAATTGCTTTTGAACCAGGCATTAATTATCATCTCTCCTTCCTTCTGAAATCCCCGTAGCTTCGCAGCAGCCCGTTCTTGAAGCGCGGCCCACAGCTGGGGTTGGGAGCTGGTTCTCTCATTCTGTGCCAGGCTTCCTGCTATTCCAGGAGCTCTCCTGCCCTCGGCATCACAGGAGCCCTCAGGCGGGCGGATGCGCTGGGGGAAGGAGCAGAGCCTCTCCTGCTGCCTCTGCGGCCTCTTAGAGGAAGAAGGATGAGAAGGGAGAAGCACAGAGGAGGCAGAACTCAAGCTTGGGGCGCTGCAAGTTAGTGCCAGGTGGAAGATGGTGCCCAGCCCAGGCAGAGTTCAAGGATTAGATGGAAACGTTCTCCACCAAGGACAGAACACGGGAGGGAAGAAGTGGTGGGATCAAATGGGCCTGAGATGGTGAAACGCGGAAAGGCGATGAGGGCTCCAGGCAAGGAGCTCCCGGAGCTGCCCAAGCTCCTCGGAAAGCTGCGCGCAGAGGCCGAGGCTGCGGTGCTCGGGAGGCACTGTCGGAGCAGGGCTCGGGAGCGCGCGGAGCGGCCTGTGCTATAGCGGGGCTGCTGGGGCTGCCGAGGCTCCGGGGAGCAGTGCCGGGACACGGGCACGCGGAGCGGCCGGGATCTGCCCTGTTGGCAGTGGGGACATTTCAAGCAAGGGTTAAAGTGGAGCACAAAGCACTTTTGAGCTTGCAGTGCCTCTCCAGGGAAGTCCCTTAGGATGACCAAGTGCTTGTTGTGATTACAGTGACTGTTGAGGTCCCCCAGCGCCCCATGGTGCCCCAGGCACAGGGTCTGGGATGTCATTTGAGGATGAAGCTGGGGACGGCAGGTGACAGCGCGAGCAAAGTGCAGGTTCCCTGCAACACCCTGCTCATCTGCTGCTCTCTGGGGCTGCTGCGATGGGGAGACAGGCCCCACCAACACACAAGAAGGGTGATTAAAGAGGAGACGGGTCAATACATCCTTTGGCTGCCCCTAGATAGTTGCTAAGCTGGTTCAGGTGGCATTGACCCACGGCCACGGCCTCAGCGGGGACCCGGGTGCCTGATTCCGGAGACGCATTCCCGGGAAAGCCGGTCTCGGATGCGGTTTCTCCTGAGGTCTGATCTGTGCAGCGGTGCTGAGGTCACATATTGTTTCCACTATGACGAGCGCAATGAACATAACCGGTATGTTCCTGGGTAAATCTCTTGCTTTGTGGGCAAGGATCACTCCGGCACAGCCTTCGTTACACCGAATATTGATGTTATTTCAAGGAGTGTGTGAAGGCAGGAGGAATGGCAGGAGCAAATGAGGATAGTGAGAAAATGAAAGAAAAAGGAACTGTAATTACAATTTTTTTCAGCGAAAGTGTAGCCTGCTAGGGAAAAAAAAATGCTGCATTACATTGTAACTGCTGTGATGTAACTAGGACATCAATTTTGCCACAGAACAGCTCATTTTACTGTGTACAGAAGAGTGACAGAAGCTGACAAGTAGGAGATGAATGCCAGGATAAAAATGGAGGTAGGAAGGAGTGGGCATCGGCTGCCACGTGCTCTGAGGGCGCCCGCTCCAGTCGGGATGGAGCCAAAGAGGCGGAATTCACCTTGGCACTTGGCTTTCTCCCACCCGCCCCTGCCCATGGCACAGCCCAGCCCCGGGTAGAGATCCCGGGATCCCGGTGTTGGTGTCCGACCTCGGCTCCTCAGCATCTGCGGGCCCCTCTCTGCGCCCAGGAAAAGCGGCACTGGGTCGATCCTGGCACTTCCTTGCACCTCTGCTCTGCATGTCCTGTGGGAAGCGTCATGTTTGGGTTCCAGCTGGGCAGCGAACGTGCTTTGGAAGCAGGATCAGGGTAATTTGGGCTGGCTTTGGCCCTTTTAAGAGCTGGATAAAACAAACCCATAGCAGGGAAGCTGTGCATGAGCAGCCCGGCGCATTATGGCCTTTCAGCCTTATGGCCACAGCACATTATGGCAGCGGATCCCATCCAGCCCCGTTCCGCTTGGCCTCGGAGACAACAGCCGAAGGCACTGCAGGATCACGGCGATACCCTCCCTCGGGCTCAGCCTCCAAGCCGAGAGCGCCGGGATCTCCTCCCGCTGGCGCAGCAAGGTCCAAGGATGGTGCCCGGCGGCGGGACGTGGCGGAGCTGGCACCAAGGTGGCCCCAGGCGACGGACTCTTCCTTGGGAAGCAGCGCAGGAAGCACAGGCCACCCCGGGCCGGGCTATGCAGAGCTCTCCTGCCTCACAGGATGCGGGTTGGAAATTTGGAAATTGCAGCTGTGTTGGGTGAGGCTTGATGGGCTCTAGTCCCTGCGGCTTCATGTCTGCCGTTCCCTTCGAATGCCTGGTGGATGCTGGAGGAAAACAGAGAAGCCGCTTCCTGAAGGATTCCTGATGGAAAAGGTAGCTCATCCTGCGGCTCATCCTGCAGATGCTGTGGCCCCGGCGCAGTGCCCGGCGGAAAGGCCTCATGCCGGGAACAGGAGCAGGAGCTGCCCGGGCAAGGCCATGGGCCGAGCACCGTGTCCTGCCTTTGCAGGACTCGAGTTGCACACCCAGAGCAGCCTGGACTCTCATCAAAGGCTCGATGAACTTAATAACGCATGCAAATATATGCAAATTTGGCTACTTTTAAATATAGGGGGTTTAAACATGCTAATTAGATGCAGGTTAATTTCTGTGAACAGCCATGTTGTTAGGAGCACAGCAGTGGGTTCCGTCCTGATCCATGGGCAGCTCGCGGGGAGCTTCGCTGGGGTGGAATTGGGGCTGGGAATGCAGAAGGCCAAGGAGAGCCGCGTGTCCAGGGTCCAGCCAGGAGCAGCAGGGACCAACTGAAGCACCAGCAAAGGTGGATGATGCAGAGCAGGAAAATGAGGGGCCCGATACCCTCCACCGCACCAGGGAGGTGCCAATGACATGGGAAGGCAACAGGATTCCTAAAGCCATGAAAAGAAAAGCGCTTCTTAAATTCCTTTTTTGCTGAATGAATGCAAATTTCTGGAAGTGTCAAGGGAGGCAATTTGTTTGCCAGGCCGACGCACACAACTGCCCTGCAGCAGAGCTGGGCACAGGCTCAGGCTGGCAAGGAAGGGGCCCCCTTCCCCTGTGCAGAGCCCGCCTTTATATTTCACTACAGGGTTTATTTCACCTCTGCAGCCGCTCTGCGATACCGATCGTGTGCTCAGCAGCATGCTGCCCTTTGGCAAAATCTATTTCGGAATCTCTTTGTTTCCATTTAAAAGGGTTGTGCTGAGGCCTTAAAATAACAGCCCTCGCGCAGAGCGAGCTCCGAGCACGGAGCCCTGTGCTGGGACTGATGAGAGCCCCATGTGCGGAGCGGAGCATCCCCGTCAAGCAGCCTCAACCTGGTCCTCCTCATCCTCATCCTCCTCCTGGCAGCCTCCCAGTGTGCCCAGCTCGGAGCGCAACCCGCCGGGCAAAAGATGCACCCGGTCTCCAACCGCAAACCTGGACGGTCCCTTTGCTCGGAGTGCAATGAACGGAGTCGACTCATTGACTTAATGCCAAGTGTATAGCCTGAGCACAGAAGGGTCTAACCGGGACCCATGTGAGCTCAGTACTCGCAGGGCAACAGCCCACTGCAGCACAAAGCCATTTGCGCTCTCTGCGGATCACAAAAAAAATGGGGAAACTGCTTCACCTCTCGCTTTGCTGATCCCTCTTCAAGCAGGGAAGGAGCAGGGCAGGGGCTGGCAATCACGGCCGCCCCACAAGCAGCCCGGCCTGCCTTGGGGAATGGAGCAAGAGGAATTTCGGTAGGAAGCAGGTTGAACGCAACGGCTCCCACTGGGCGGAGAGGTCCTGGCACCGCAGCGGCGGCAGCAGATGCGGCCCTGCGCGCAGCCCCTACCTGGCTATGACGAAGAGCACGCAGCTGACGCCCAGGTAGGCCAGGAGGATGTACATCCAGATGTCGGGAGAGAGCGGGTTGAGGAAGGAGAACACGCTGGGGTTGGTCCCATTGGGCTTGCGGTAGAGGATGCTGACGCCCAACGTCATGAAGGGCTTGGAGAAGTCGATGGCTTTCTCCCGCACGTGGGTGATGGTGAGAGGAGCCACGGCCAGATCCGCTTTCTGGGCAGCAGCACCAAGGGAGAAGGAAAGAAAGAAAGAAAGAAAAAAGCCATTAGGATGGAGGCCCTGGCAGTGACAGGAACCCTCTGCCTCCCTTGCACTCCCGCTGGGAGCTCCAGCTTGCGCCTGGCGCGGGAGGCAGCTCCAGGCAGAGCATTCCCAAGGCAGCAGCCAGGGAAGCAGGAGTGCTCCAGGCCAGGCCAGGCTGCCAGAGGCATCCCCGTCCAGGCACAGTGCAGATTCCCGCTCCTCGCCGGGATCCTCCCTGGACCGCAGCAAGCATCCGCGTCCTGCGTGCGGCACCGCAGTGCCCAGCACCTGCTCCGCTCCTTGCCGAATCCAAGGAAGTCGTTGCATCCAAGGACTGCGAGCGGCAGCTGCCTGGGCCTCCCTGGCCGCTCTTCGGGTATCTCTGCCCTCGGGGCAAACGCAGGCCCAGAAATGACATCGCTGCCGCTGAGCCGAGCTCCCCGCTGCTGCAGGTGCTTAGCAAACCCATGCAAGATTTATTTAACATCTGGTTCTGAAAATTAAAATACTAAATTAACCCTGGGAGGTAATTACCTAGAGATATAGTGGGTTTGTCTTTACTTGCAACCTTTAAATCAATATTAGCTGTCTTGCTAGAATATGCTTTACTCAACCAGAAATGAGAGGTTCACTTAGAAATTGGTGGAGATCTGTGGCCTGTGCTGGGGAGAAATGTCAGCCTGACCATCTCTTTTGACTTTAAAAATCTGTGAAGAAAGTCAGTGGAATATTTTTAAATAGCGGGATTTGATTGCTTTTTTTGTCTTTCTATAGCAAGAGCTTCTACAAGAGCTTTTATCTATCGCATATAAAAAACAAAACGGTTCTCCTCTCCAAATAACACAGTTTTAGAGGTCTTAAAGGGAGGAGTTTGAAAAGTTTTCCAACGAGGGCAAAATATGTATTTTCTTTTAATGTGGCTAAGTCGAGCTGTGGCTGCTTGACTGTTCCCAAACCTTTCTTTGTCACTCTCCAAGTGAAAATAGAAGTATATTTTTGCATCAGCTTGGTACAGAAAGTGCCCATTTGAATTGCTGGCATTTGTCACAACTTGGAGAAAATAGAAAGCAGATTTTCCCAGTGAGACGGTTGGTGCCAGCTGCGGCGAGGGTGACCTTGATGCCGGCTGAGGACAGTTGGTGCTGACTGTCCGGCTGGGGACAGTGAGTCCTAGCTCGGGAGCAGAGCCTGCATCTCCCCGGTGTCTGTGGGGAGGCAGGGAGCAGCTGTGCAGCTCAGGTTGGGGGAAATTAGAAGAAACCCGGCAATTTGGGCTGGTCGCAGTGAAGGTCACAGTGCAGAAGTGGCAAAAGGAAGGCAGGAGCTGAGCTCCAGCTGCTCCTCTCCGTGCCCACGTGTCCGGACTATGGGGCCTGCACGAGGCACCTGAAAGTCTGGCTACTGGTTTTGCTGAAAAAGTCAATAAATGAACAGTTACGTGGGGGGGTAACTGCTTCTCTGCAAGTTCCTGAGCCAAACACGTCGCAGTGATATAGAGAGCTAGGTAACAGTTAGAAATTTATGCTTGAACACTGAAAATAAAGAGGGAAAGATGCCCAAGGACCCAAAAGCTTTTAGTGCAGAGATGAAATTTTCCTGTGTCATTTCAGCAGCTCCTGTGATGCGATTGCAGCAGCGTCCTTGCTAGTAAATGTTGCAACTGCTGCCTGCACTGGGGTGCCTGGGGCCCCACACGCCCCAGCTCACCTGCTCTTGTGCACTGAGATGTATTTTTATTAAAAAGGAGGAATTACAGCAAGTGCCAACGGCTTAGAGGCTCAACTCCTGAGAAGCCACTGAAACCCTGGTCCCTGCATTCACGCTGGGCTGAGCCAGAGCCGCAGCGGCTGCAGCGGCTGCAGTGGTGCGAGCCCCAGCAGCGCAGCCTGCGCAGCGCCAGCTCCACGCTAAATATTTAGTCAAGAAAGCAAGCTGCCTCGGTGCTTATTTTGACAATCTGAGTTAGATATTTATATAAACTAATTACGAGTGTGTTGACTGAGAGGCAGGTAAATAATGCGGATTTTATTTATATAGTTAATTGTTGCGCAGGTGCCTGGCAGCGTGGCAGCGCGGAGCCTCGCGCCCCGGTGCTTCTCCCTGTCCTGCTCCCAGTGCTGCTCTGTGAGGGTCCCGCTGCCTCGGGCTCTTTGGGGACATTCCCGGGCAGGATCTGGCATTGCCAGCGCCTCGGTCACGCTGCACTCTGCTATGGTGCAGGCGGACGGGTTGCAGCGATGTGTTTGAGACCCATCCTGCCCTTGGCACAAGGCAGAGCAGGCTCGGCCGAGGGCATTGCGGAGGCCAGCGGTGCTCAGGCCCTGCTGCTGTCCCCACATCACTGCAGGTGACAATACGAATCCCATTAAAGCTGCCCAGACAGAAGTGGAGGTGCAGCCGGGTGCTTCCCGGCCCATCCTGCCCTGCTGAGGGGAATGTGTTCCTCCTCCATCCCAAACAGCTCTTCGATCCCACCCAACCAGGACTCGCAGTCACCATGCCCTGACGCAGGAGCAGTAATGGGGATGTGGCGGGGTGGTGCAATATGTAATTCTGCCAGAATTTACTGTCAATAAATGCCCATTTGTTGCGAAAGTGTTAAATCAACTAGCATAAATCGTCCCTAAGGATAGATATTACATCTTCTCTATACTTACCAGTTGGCAGGGATTTCCATTAGAAACCCTATTATTTTTCCTGCCATTCTTCTTCCCACATGAAGTTTCAGACTGAATGGAAATTTGATGTATCCTGTCTCAGCACGAGGCAAGTTTTATTTGTGAACAAGTTTGTGCAGAGTTTCCAGAACAACTCATTCCGCTGGTTTTATGGGATTCTGCCCACAAACAATAGCAGAGATTTGTGGGCGTCATTCTGCCAGACAGCTTGAATTTATAAATAAGAGCGGCTGGGCCGCGATGCACGCGGCAGTTGTACCGGCACCAACAGTGATTTCGGGATAAGCAGCAGGAGCTGAGGAAGGGAGGGGATGCGGCAGGTGCTGCTTCCCGGTTTGTTAGGGATTCATGGCACGGGAGCTTCCCGGTGTCACCCAAACCTGTCCAAATGCTACCAGGGCGGGCAGGAGGTTGGGGCAGGATATGTGATGATGAGGGAGGCCTTCCTCGCGCGACAGGAGCTGCTCTCCCGGCTCCTGCTTTTGCCATTGGCGCTCCCGGCCGGACGAGCCGCATCGGCCGCAACCTGCAGCGCTGCTGCCTGCGAGTTCGGCTGGACAAGGGCAGGGATGGGATAGACCCGGATGGGTCTGTGCCTGGTGCTGGACCAGTGCCAGCCCTCCTGGGTTCTGGTGGGCACCACCTTGGCCTTGCAGGACTGCAGGAAGATGCTCTCGTCGCTCAGGGCTCGGGAGCAGCCTGCGCCAGGCCCCATCGGGCAGCCCCGTTCCCAGTGCTGCAGCTCCAAGCGCCGTCCGCAGCGCTTCTCCGGCCAGGATGAGCTCCACCATCCACGCCAAGCGCCCCAGCTTCTTCCCACCTGTGGTTTCGCTTTTTAGTGCTTTATATAAACACCGCTATAAAAAGCAATGACACGGGGATAAAAAAAAATGATGCTTTTGTGTGGGGTTTGGGCGATGGCTGTAAATCAGCACCAGGCAGGCTCCGAGCCACATCTGCTGCAACGCAGCCGTCCGCCTGTGGGCTGCAGCAAAACTTGCAGTGGGAGGGATGGGGATGCAGTCCTGCCCCTTGTGTGGGTTTACAGAAACCCAGAAGGGTTGAGGTTGGCAGGGACCTCTAGGGATCATCCAGTCCAGCCCCTGCTCCAGCAGGG
The DNA here is from genome assembly GCA_013389825.1 of Crypturellus undulatus. Classification (NCBI taxonomy): domain Eukaryota; kingdom Metazoa; phylum Chordata; class Aves; order Tinamiformes; family Tinamidae; genus Crypturellus; species Crypturellus undulatus. The sequence continues at coordinate 22,245 of VWPW01017676.1, read as the reverse complement.
ACACCCAGAGCAGGGGCACAGGCTCCATCCAGGCGGCTTGGGAGGTCTCCAGAGCAGGAGCCTCCACAGCCTCTCTGGGCAGCCTGGGCCAGGGCTCGGGCACCCTCCCAGCACAGAAGTTCTTCCCCACATGGACATGGAGCTGCCGGGGCTTCAACTGACACCCGTTACCCCTCGTGCCGTCACCGGCCACCACGGAGAAGAGCCTGGCCCATCCTCCCTGCAGTCACCCCTCAGGTACTGGAACACGTTGAGCAAATCCCCTCTCGGCCTTCTCCTCTCCACACTAACCAGCCCCAGCTCAGTCTGTCCTCACACGACAGATGCTCCAGTCCCTTCAGCATCTTCATGGCCCTGCGCTGGCCCCTCTCTAGCAGCTCCATGTCCCCCTTGTCCTGGGGAGCCCAGAGCTGCCCCCAACACTCCAGGTGCCTCCCCAGGGCTGAGCAGAGGGGCAGGATCCCCTCCCTCGCCCTTTTACCTGGTAGCCAAGAAATGCTTTAGTGCTGGTTGACCCTGAATTTAGACTACTCCATAGTCTCACCGAACACACGAGAGACTTGGGGATCTGTCTCCAAACAGACAGAATATTGAGAGGAGGCAGCAACCCCACAGGTGACAGGGGCTCCTCGAGCCCCGCAGCACAGAGCTCGCGCGAGCTTACGTGGTCGATGAGCTCCTTGATCATGCCGTTCCACTGCCCCTTGTCGTCCTGCGCGCCGTATTTGCCGTCCTCCACCAGCCGGATCTCGTAGCTGAAGCCCAGGATGACGGCCAGCTCCTTGAGCAGGTCGATGCAGTAGCCCTCGAAGCGGTCGTTGCCGAACAGGGCCGTGTCCGACTTGCGGAACATGACGAAGGGCTCCTCCTGCGTGGGAGCAGAGAGCCCGTTACGGGCCGGGCGCCAGCGGCAGGTAGGCCCCGGCGCTGGCACCGCGACACGTGTGGAATGAATTAGCTTTGCACACTGCGGCAGCTAATTAGCAACCTTGTTTACCCCACAAAATTTAATTTTCTCTCTTCTGAGCCGCCAACTGTTTTCCATTTGGTGGGATTTCAGGGAGAAAAATAACCATTTCATGCTCTGGGAATAAGGAGCGCTGAGGAGCAAGGAGAGGGGCAGGCAGCGTGGGGTTGGTGGCACAATGGGAGGGCGGCTGCCGCCCCGGTGCCAATGCCGGGACAGCAGCGAAGAGGCTGCGGGATTAGCAGGGGGAAGGAGCTGAGGATTGGGGATTAGTTGGGGATTTCTTCTTCCCCCCAGGAGTCAATGGGATGTGAGAGCAGCTGGGGACGGGGCAGGGATGCTGCCACCCCGGGGAGGTCTACGGGAGAGGAGCTGAGCGCACGGGTGCTGCCTGCATCCTCGGAGCCCCGCAAGCCGCTCCAAGCGTCGCTGCCCTCAGCAAGGCGCCAGTGGGGCCACACGGATCCCACAGGGAAGCCCAAGGGAGGAAACACGCGCGGGACAGATGGAAACGGGCAGACGTGGCGGGGTGCAGGGAGGCCACGAGCAGCGCCCGGAGGCTCTGGTGGCTGCGCAGCCTCCCCGGTGCTCGCGGCTCGGCCCCAGTGCACTCCCCCTCGGTTCCGCCGCGGAATTAGCGCTTTGTTTGGGGCCCAGCTGCATCGATGGATCTTCATACAAGCGCCCAGCTCCCCGGCAGCCATAAAGCACTATTAATTTGGGGAAGCGCTGTAGGGATTACATGCATATTTAACAGCTGAAGCACTGAACATTAGGACGCCGCTCGCTTCGGTAATGTATCTGCAGGTCTCAGACATTTCCTAGGGGGTAATTCTGAACTCTGTGAACCACTTATTCACGGACTATTTCACAATTTATTACTGAAAATGGCCAGACATCCAATTCACAAGCTCTCTCGGTTTGCTAATCGATTTCTCAGTGAAGGTGCCCTCAATTTCATAACTTCACAGTTCCCATATTGCTTGGGGAGAGTGGCACTGGCTGCTGGGGTAATATTTCTCTTCCAACAAGTCACTGCAATATGTGCAAAAGGGGGAAAAAACAACCTCTCAAGCGTTTTCTTTCAAAGGTTCCTCCCACGGCTTTTCTGCAATCACTTACACCAATGCAAAGGCGCAAGGGGAAGTTGCAAATGCAAATGAAGTTTAGGGTTGTGTACGAAAATGCAGTTATTGCAAAACTTGTGTTTAAGCACATTTCTCAGTCTCGCCGGCAGCAGAAGGGAAGGATGGATGCGGGTAGGGACCCTGCTGTGTGCGTGCAACACACGGTTAGCGGGAGCTGCTCTCACCGTTGCACACTGTAATTCACACGTACGCGCGGGCACGGGGTGAAAAGGCTGCCTACAGGGAGCCTGTCGAGGCTGCCAGCTCCGTCATTCGCACTCGCGTTGTTCCATGCGGGATGCGGCTGCGGGGCTTCCCGATGGGAGCCGATCCCGGAGCGGATCGCCACATCGCGGCTCTGGAAACGCACGGGGCCTGCAGCTGGCCCTGCCAAACTGACCTCAGCCCGGTGCTCAGCTCGCTGCGCTCAGCCTGCTGCAAGGGCTGATCACGCTTCCCCTTCGGGAGCATTTTGAATGCGTCAAAAATGCCTAATGTGGAAGGCTCTAAGGAGAGCACATGGTGCGCGGGGTGACCCTGCGCGCCGCGCGAGGCTGGGTGGGCTCTCGCGGTGCCTTTTGCTCTCTTGTTTCTCTCATGCTCCTGCAGTACCTCCTGGTGTGCCAATTCACTGGAATAACCCTGGCCAGCGGGGAGTCGCTGGAGCAGCGTGCTGGGAAACCTCCCATGGGGAAGGGAGGGCACCGCACACCCTGTCTGCACAGAGGAACCCGAGCGAAAGCTTTCCGTGACCAAACAGGAGGTGCTGGAGAGAAAACCGCATCACTTTTGTTGCAGGCTAGTCCATAAGGAGGGCAGCGGCGGCCTGCTGTCTGCTCCTGTTTCACTGACCCTTCCCTGCATGGAGCGAGACCTTCGCCCCCAGCCTTTCTTAGCCCCACATAGAGCATTTCTCGCCTTTCTTCCAAGAAGCGGAGAGGACGGACCTCCCCGCCTCGCAATTTCTCCTGCCAAGCCACGCTCTATATAAAGCCACGGCCTTTCAGGAGGGCCAGGAGGGGCACGATGCGGGATCGCTCCGCGCTGCCAGCTCTTTGCTCTCTCTGCCCTTAGGCTCCCTGGAAATACATAATATAAAAGGGGCAGAAAATTGACGTGGGCAAAAGCGCGGCGGGGAGCTCGCTGCCAAGCGCTGGTGCTGTTCTGCTTCCCGTAGGCATGCCACGAGCCCGCCCTGCGTAACGCAGCCGCACACAAACTAATGCCACTCGTCATTTCTCATTAGAGGATAGATAGGAATTCATTCTCATCTGATGCCTGCGATCAAATCCAATAGCGAACGTGAGAGCAAAACGCAGAGTGACAGCGGGAAGCGGAGGGGACCAGCTAAGTAACTGCCGTCTGCTGGATAACAGCATTTCTTTTAGCTAGTTTATGAAATATGTGCCTAAGAGGGGAAAGAAACACGATTGTCACAGCCACGCCAAGGGCTCTGGCTGCTCTCAGCAGCCTCTCCTGCAACAAGGATGTTCCTGCGCGACGGGGAGACGCGACCCGAGGGCGATGCTGCTGCTGCCATCGGATCCAGGGTATCCCTGGAGCTCAGCGCCCACAGCTCCCGAGCCCAAGGTTTACACGGAGACGGAGGGAAAGGCCTGCGGTCTCCTACCAGGACAGTGGTGACAATCAGAGATCGGTTGCTCAGCGAGTCGGTGACGTTGGGCCCTCGTCCCTTGGAAATCTCCGTGATGTTCAAGCCATCCGATGGGCTCCACACTCCGACCTGGAATGAAGCAAGAAAATGAATCAACGCCTGGGTCACATTATTCAGCCCCCCTGGCCTGGGACAACGGAGCTGTTTCCCTCGTCTGCAGCAAACAGAGGCAAATCTGGAGTTGTTCGCTGGGAGGGAGGTTCGCGCTTGCCCTGCAGCGCTGCTTTCTGCACCCGTGGGCAGATAACAGCCAAACAGGACGTGGGCGCATGGCAAAAGACCACGATAGCTCCCGGGCAGGGGCCGAACGAGCAGCTGGCAGCGGTTTTGTGGCGTGCGAGCAATCAAAACGCGCTGCAGGATCAACTATGGGCAAGGGCAACACAGGCAGGAGGGGAGGCACACGGAGATGGGAGCGGGAGATGCCTGCAGCCCGACCCCCGGGAGCCACCGCTGTTTTATTCATTGCAATTTTTAAGATACTCCAACCTGTTCGGCAGCCCAAGCAGAGAACTTGGTTTTACTGCATGCCCAAAAAGAGACTCGGTAATGAGGAACGCTGCCTGGCAAAAAAAACTCATAAATTCTAAAAGAATTTCTATGAACTTTGTGAAAAGCTCTAAATATTTCAGGTAAAACCCAGGCAATCTTCCTTGTCTCCCTTCAATCATGGAACAGCTGCAACGTCAGAAGATTATTGCTGTGCATGGAGAAAGAGGAGCAGGAATCCAAGAGATCTCTCTCGTGCAGCAGCTGCGTTTCTTTAGGAGAATGAAACACATGGAACATAAAACTGAATAAATCAGTTTTAAATAATGAAAGAAAAGGAAAAACGTGCATGGAGAGAAGTGTGCGAGTCAGATAGTCAGACTACATGTAATTATGTTTAGTTAATACTCTGGTAATCCCTGGAACATCCAGGAGGTAGAAGGATCAGGAGTTCAATCCTAAAGCTCAACAAACATAAGCTATTATACATAATGCAGCATCCGCCTGGGATTTGTTTGTAGTTTGGCATTTTGTTATTGCAGATTAACTATTGACGGAAGCCTAGTATCAACAGAGATTTGACATCGATACTTTCAAATCCTCCTAGAGCTGGCAGGGAGCTTATTTAAAAAATAATAGTGGGAATAGTGCGACCTGTGAACCGACGGAGAGGAGGCGCCGAGGCCTTTATATGGGAGGAAGTTGCCCCAGGATGATGCTCTCAGGAGCTGCTGATTCCTCGGGAGATGCCTGCGTTTTGCCAGGCACCAGGGGGACGGGATGGGGATGGCTCCGTCCCCATCCCAGACCCGGGCGAGCGGGTGCTGGTGGCTGCTCGGGGTTGTTGTCCCCGCGCTCCCCACGTCGCAGCCAAGCGCCGCAAGCAGTGTTGCAGCTGGAAGGAGCCCACGCACGGCGCTCCGGTGCCCGTGAGTCACGGCTGAGGCATGGAAACGGATCCGAGAAACCCCACAGAGTAAACACGCCTCTCCGCAGCAAACACGGAAGCGGCGGGGCCAGCCGGCACCGCGCGGATCTGCCCACGCCGGGCTGGCCCCAGCCCCGCAGGGCACGCCGGCGCTGCCTACCTTTTCCAGCCCGTCTTCCTTGAGGCTGACGACGTCCAGATCGAAGTCCGTGCGCAAACCGCTGCTTTTGTTAAAGACGATCCGGCCGGTCAGTCCTTCCCACTGGGCCTGCGCGAGGGAGAAGGCAGCAGGGCCGTTACTGGGGGCCACAAGTCGCCTCTGCTCCCTGCTGTGCAACGCACTCTGCCCCAGCACCTGGCCCCGGGTCTCCCTCCCCAGAAAGCAGCAGTAATTAATGTTCCCCTTGGGAACCGCTGCTCTGGGAGCACCCAGAGCGCCAGTGCCAGCAGAGCAGTTTCCTTCCCTGTTGCCCTCGCATCACGGCCAGCACAAACCCATCCAATATAGGAGCGCCCGGGGCAGCGCTCGCTTGATGAACCCTAGTGTGGGTGAGCACCGAGCGCCGCGCTGGGCCGCACTGCCCTCCGCCTTCCCGCAGCCCGTAGGGATCCGTTCCCACGTGCACGGTCACAGGGAGAGGGGCTCGTCCCGCCTGGGGCTACGCAGTGCCGGGCAGGGAAACAACAGTGGGCGCTGGAGCATGAGGAGGAAATGTAAAGATTTCCTAACAATGACAGAGCACTGGGACGGGCTGCCCAGGGAGGCTGTGGAATCTCCCTCTCTGGAGAACTTCAAACCTGCTTGGACGCAAGTCCCATGTGCTCTAGGTGACCCTGCGTGTGCAGGGGGTTGGACTAGATGATCTCTCGAGGTCCCTTCCACCCTTAAGGATTCTGTGATTCTATGAGGCTCTGGGGAAGCACAGCCGGAGCCGACCAGACCTGTCATTTCCCCTGTCCTTTGGCAGGCTCTGGAGATGGGAGCAGGACGGGAGCGGGAAGCGGAGCGGGAAGCACCGCCGTCCCCGGGGCCTGACAGCACAAGGGCTCGTGCTGCTCCGCACGCCGCGGGGCAGCGCTAGCCCCGGCCCCGGCAGCGCGCGGCTGCTCTCGTGCGTTTCAAAACTCGCAGCTGCGAATGGAGCTTTTTACCTCCTTTATGAAATTCATGAAGCGGCCGCCGAACCTCCAGGCTTTGTGCCGGTGGCACTGCAGGGAGTTAACGGTCATCTGCGGGGCCCGCTGGTAGCACACGGAGACGATGTGCACGGCGTCGTACAGCAGGGCAGCATCTGTCTAAAGTAAAGGGGATCCGCATGGGTGCCGGGGGCGGCTGCACCACCGCAGGGATCCGCACAGGGATGCGGCCCTGGGCCTTTCTGCTCCATGCCTCTCTAGCCTAGAAGACCACAGTTGTCTCCTGAAATCACAGACTGCAAAAACGCCGTGTTCGGTGCGGCTTGGACAGGTATTTCCAGTGCATTTGCCCCGCGTGCAGCAGCGAGGCCGAAGGCTCCCGCACGCCCTCCCGGCCTCCGCGCGTCTCGTACCATCATGACGCCGTCGAGCAGGCCCAGCTCGGCCTTGGGCGCCGCCTGCAGCCGCTCCATGGACCACTTCTCCACGATGGAGGCCACGTGCGGGTTGTCCACGTTGAGGATCCGGAAGCCGGTCAGGTTCACCCCGGAGTAGCGATATGGTTCTAGGTCTAATGCATAAAGATCCTTAAAAGAGAGAAACCAGTTTAAACATTTTGCCTAGCTTTGCTGGGCCTTTTCTGCCCGTTCGGATTGTGTGCAGGACTGGGGGAGGCAGAGTCGCATGGAGGTGGCCGTGAGGACAGGGTCTGGCAGGGGCACAGGGCGACTCTGCTCCTGGCACCAAGGTGCTGCCTCCCGCACGGGTCAAGTGGCCATGAGCAGCGGCAGCGGGAAGGGAAAGGTGAGAGCGATGGCAGGGTGTAACATCGAAAACGATGGTCCAGGTGTAATGGTGAAAGCGATGGCAGGGTGTAACGGTGAGAGCAATGGTCCAGGTGTAACGGCGAGCGCGATGGTACAGTATAATGGTGAGAGCAGTGATCCAGGTGTAACAGTGACAGCGATGGTCCAGGTGTAACACTGAGAGCGATGGCACGGTGTAATGGTGAGAGTGATATTACAGTGTAACAGTGAGAACGATGGTACAGGTGTAACAGTGAGAGCAATGGCACAGTGTGAAGGTGAGAGCAGTGGTACAGGTGTAACAGTGAGAGTAGTGGCACGGTGTAATGATGAGAGCAGTGGCCTGCTGCAATGGTGACAGCAGTGGCACGGTGTGATGGTGAGAGTGATGGTCCAGGTGTAACAGTGAGAGCGATGGCACAGTGTAACAGTGACAGCAGTGGTACAGGTGTTATGGTGAGAGCAATGGCACCGTGTGACAGTGCAAGCCATGATCCAGATGCAATGGTGAGAGCAGTGGCACCGTGTGACAGTGAAAGCAGAGGCATGGTGTGACAGTGACAGCGATGGTCTGGGTGTGACGGTGAGAGCAGTGGCACAGTGTCATGGCAAGAGCGATGGCCCAGGTGTCACGGCAAGAGTGATGGCAGAGCTAGCACGGCAGCAGTGAAGCTGGCGCAGGAGGACTCGCGCTGCAGCCCTGGCCGGGGCCGAGCTCCCTGGCACATTCTTGGGCGAGGAGCAGCAACCCGGGGTGCTCAGGGCGTGTCTGCCTCATCCTTCCTTGTGCTGCTGCTGTCCCTCCGCCCCTGCCTCTCCGCGAGCCCTGCTCTCCGCATCGTCCCCCTTACGGAGGCTCCCGTCCCTCCTGCTTGACCCCGCGTCGCTCCCACCTTCCACCCGGCTCTCGCGGCCGCGCCAGCAGCGGCAGCAGGCACTAGGGAAACCCCCGGCTTTGCAGCAGCTCCATCCTGCAGCTCCTGGAAGCCTGGAGCTTACGGGGGTTGTCGCTGCTCGGGCTCTATCGGATGCAAAAGCTGCATGCCAAAGGCTCGGGAGGGCTTCTCCCCCCGGGTAGAAGCAACAAGATAAGGCCCTGGGTGCTGCAGCCGGCCTTGCTGCCGAGCAGCGCTGAAGCATTTCATGCCGAGTGTTGATGCACTGTGCTCAGTATTGACTAGGGACCTTTTAGAAACATTCAGTATAACATAATAGACTAATTCATTAGCACCCCATGGGTCTAGTACTGTAGACGCTGAAGCACATGCATTGCAAGCTAGGAAAACATCGCCTTAAGGAATGACAGATTAAAATATCTTTCCCAAGATATAACTGTTATTTCAGGAAAGTGGCATTAATTGTGATTGCTTATCTATTAATTTATTATAATTCTTTTTTTTTTCCACCTCCAGGCTGTACCTACACATGAAATGTACTCTAGGCTCAGCTGGGGCTGATTAATAGGAGGTTATCTGGGAAATGCTTAAAGCTGCCTGGAATAGATAATGGCAGCAGGGGTAATTAAAATGTCTTTTGCATTTGAAAAATAAATGTCGCAGTTTTTAAGGGTTAGTTTAGTCTGTTTCTTTCCTGAAGGCAAAAAGATAAATTGGATTTTCCAAATTGCACAAAATTCAGCAGAATACTAGACAATAGCATCCTAAATGGAAATAAAAGTGGCATGCCAAAAAAAAAAACCCAACCAAAATGCCTCCCGGAGTTGCAGCAGAACCGGCCCGTGTTGCATGAGACCGAAGTTTGTGTCAAGCTGAGCATTCCACATGTGAAATGGAGGGTGACCCCGACAGAGGAGGGTTTGGGGAGCCCCATGCGAAGGGACACGGAGTTGATGGGCTCCCCGCGTGGCCCTGTCCCCCCGGGCTCGCAGGGGCGGCGCGGGCGGCGCGGGTCGGATACTCTACCAGCGTGGTGAAGATGAAGTGGTAGTACTCGGTCATCATCCCCATCGCCATGGCCTGCGGGAGATGGGGACAGCAGGTCAGTATGAGCGGGCATGGGAGCAGAACAGCAAATCCCGCATTGGTGCCTGGGGTAGGAGAGCAGCGCGGCGCCCGGCAGAGACTCGGGGCAGCCGGCGGAGCGGGAAGCGCCTACCTGGTCCTGGCATCACCTGGGGGTTCCTGTTGCCCTCCCTGACACTCCGGCACGGCCCGTCGGACCCGCAGGTGCCAGCACAGCAGCCTGCCCTCGTGCTGGCCACACGTGCGCTGGATTAGAGAGCTTGAACATTGCCACCGATGGGAAAGCAGCTCTCAGTCCCCCCTGGAAGTATTTGCTTCCCTTGCTTTTCTGTTTGGTTTTGCTAAAATTACTAGGTCAGAAGTTGGCTTCAAGGAAGAAAGTGGCAGTCGGAAAAGAAGCAGGATGGAAAAAAAAAACACGGAAAAAGAGGATGCAGATGCCAATAGTGTAGCACTAGAGCGGGGCTTGTGGCCTGGAATAGCCTCGGGCAGGGCTGTCCAAGGCGCAGACGCAGGAGTGAAGGGGGATCTCGGGACCTGCCCCCACGTGCGAGCGCCGGCAACAACGACACAGGGTCCTGGTGCGCGGCCAAGCCGTGGGGCATGGCCAGAGCTGGCACCAAACCAGTCGGGAGAAGGCAGAAGCACGAGGCTGTGATTCACACGGCGGTGATGATTCCAGAGCTGACTCATCTCCGGGTGCAGAAAGGTCCAGTCTCGCTATGAGGAACGAGCGCCAGCTCCCCAGCACTTGCAGCCGGCGTGCGGAATACATCTGGGCTTGCAGGGGAATAAATAAATGATGAAGCTGGTGGCTAAACTCCAGGCAGGCCCCGGAGGAGAGGGGAGCTCCATAAAGCTGCGCCGGGCACATGAGCAGAGCTCGGGAGCAGCTGCCGGAGCAAGAGGGAAGCTGGGACTGGAGAAGGGAGGGAAAGCCTTAAAGAGGGATTGAGAATGAGCAGGCCAAAGAAACCTTGGTAGCATGGGAAGGTCTTCTGAGCAGGCCTAGTGCTTTTATAAGAGTTTTCTGAAGTGATTTATTTGTCTGGAAGGGTAAAGTAAGGAATCGTTTGAGAGCGCAGTCACTCCATGAAAGCCGGCCGTGCGGAATAGGTGGCCCTGCCGCTTGCAGCCCGTCGTGCCCCGAAGCGGCCGTGTCAGGACACGAGCGTCACCCCCGTGTACAAATACTATCCAGACGCTCCTTGAGCCTTCTGGGAGAGCGTTACATTAAATAACATTATTTTTCTGAGCAAAAACGCACCATCTAATGCCGCAGAACAGAAACCCGTGGGCCGGGTTGCGTATGAAGCCGCACACAGAACGGCAGCCCGAAGGGCTCAGGGAACCGTCTCGTCCTCTCATCCCTCTCTCCTCCGTCCCTCCTCGTCTGTGCTCGCAGCCGCGGGCAGAGCAGATGGTGCAATGAACTGCAATAAACTGCGTGATGAGCGGAGCGCCGCAGACACAGCCAGCGCGGAGAAGGCGCAGGCAGGGGACGGCGCCTCCTCCATCCCTGAAAGGCGCTCGGAGCTCCCCACACCCCGACCCGCTCTGCTGCAGCCCGCGGGTCTGATTCACGCGGCTGTGTCAGGGCAGACAGGGAGAGGCCGATGGACGGAAAATCACTGACATCTGGCTTAGAGTCCGAGAACTACACGCCGCGCTCGGGAGCGCTCGCAGGGCGCCCTCGCCCGCGGCGCCGTGGCGGGCACCAAGGCGCTCGGGCGCGTGCGCAGCTCCCGAACGCCTGCCCGCGGGGCTGGCACGGCCTCTCCGAGGCTCAAGGAGCCCCGGTGTGGGAGGGAAAGGGGATGCTCGGAATCATCATGCAGGATGCAGGAAAAGCAGGAGGCTAGAGGTGTCGCAGGTTCCTGGGGACGGGGGCTTCTTGCTACCTCCAGGTTTCCAATAAAGGCTGTGTTTCCTGCAGAACTCCGATAGCATCCTTAAAAAATTTAATTCAGTGGTTGACCAAAAGCACGTGGACAGGCTGGTCCCGGCCTGTCTCACTAGCTGTGTCTGTGCTTCAGTGGGCACCGCTGAGACACAGAACACCAAAGCGCTCAGCGTTCGGGTGCTTCTTGGTGGTACTGTTGAGCTGTACCCCTAATTCCCGCTTTGGTAATTTTTTAGTGCCTAGAGATGCTACTGTCACCTCCTAAGGTGGCCTTTTGTTTCCAGAATGGTGTTGCCAGGTCTAAAGCTGCAGTTACATGCGTGAAGGATGACACCAAGCAGCAGGTCTGCGTCTGCTGCAGGTCCCTTGTCCCCCACGGTCCCCAGCCACCCTGGCGTCTGCCCGTGTCCCCATCCCCATCCCTGTCCCCATCCCCATCCCTGTCCCCTCACCTGCTTGAGGATCTGAGCCGCCATCACGTGGCTGCAGTCGAAGATGATACGGAATTCCCTGCCCCGCTTCATCTCCTTGAGCAGCGGCCTGGCGTCGTCCGAGTCCAGCGGGAGCTGGCGGATCTTCAGGCGGATGTTGTAGCGGGACGGGGCCATGATGAGCTCTTGCAGCCGGATGAGGCCTTGAGGCACGGCGGAGATGAGGCCACAGCGTTACGGGCTCTGCCCTTGCCCCCTGCTTCGAGCTAGATCTTTCTCATATTATTTATGGGATGCCCTCAGGTTTCCTCCCTCCCTCCAATGGCCAATCTTAAAGATATATCAAAGCAAAGCTGGCATCTGTCAATCACTTAAAAAAACTGCTATTTTGAGAGCAGTTGTCCTTGGGCAGGATGGCTTTTTCTGGCATTTCCCTCCTCCCCCACATTCAGCCAAAACAGAGCTCAGGTCCCTGTGAGGTTGAGAGGAGACCTAACGTGTGACATCTCAGGGATCACGACACATTTCCGTAAGAAAATGCACCACAGGCAGGGACAGAGTGTGCTAAGCAGCTGTACAGTAAAGTAAAATCCACAGTATTTACCATGCGCAGCAGCAAAAGAAAACAAGTAAAATTTGCTTAGAGCTGTGAACAGAATGGTTTGCAATGGGCGCTTAATCAGAACTCGGAAATTTCCTGCTCCCCTTAGACCTAATTTCCGTGCAGAGGGTGCAGAGCTGGATGCACCGAGTGGGAGCTGCTGGGATCTAGCACTGCAGCAAGAACCCCAGCAGGAGCCTGGTGCAAGGAGGAGCGGGGACTGCAGCGTGTCCCTGGGCACAGCAGAAGAAATGCATTAGAATATGCCACAAAGGGAACATACTGTGACCCACATTTGCCAAACAGCAGTGTCAAGCCGCATTTTCATCAGCCCTCCCCTAAAGAAACCACTTGGTTCTGGGAAACGGGCTTGGACGGGGACTCCAATGCGCCTTTTGTTTGGGGGCTGTTTTTAATCTACGGCGCTGCGCGGTGCTCAGCTTCGCTGTCAACGCTCTTCTTTACGTGGACATCTCTGTCAGTTTTGCTTTATAGCATTAGCCAGGAAACAAAAACTTTCCCAAACCGCTTCTGGTTTTAGCTGGGAAGCGGCAGCCACCGAGCGCGTCCTGCGCGCGGCAGAGCCGGAGAGCGGAGCCACGTTGGACATCGGAGAACAGGGACCCATGGCCCTTCATCGGCTGCCATGGATGAGGCAGCTTTGGAGGTGCTTGTGGAAGAAACGCCCTGGGAAGCACCGGCTCGAGTGCATGGAGCTGTGGCTCTTGCCCTGCTCCTTGTTCCTGCCGGGATTGGGAATCTGCGACACGGGTGCAGGGCAACGCGCGGCCGCGGGACCTACCTGTGCTGTCGTCGTAAACCACGGTGGCCGACCTCCATTTCAGATACTGCACCAGGTCCAGGATGGCGTGGCTCAGCGAGGCGTAGTCGGGGTAGAGGTTCACGTAGAAAGTGTCCTTGTTATCCAGGGGGTGGTGCTTCCATCGCAGCTGGATGTGGGGCACTTCCAGCGCGTTGCAGATGGACTGCACGGCGTTGGTGCAGGAGCCCTGCGAGGGCCCGAAGATGGCAACGACGCCGAGCGCCAGCTGGTCACAGGCTGCGGAGGGGAGACCATCAGCGAGGAGGAGGCCGTGGGGACGATGGCACCGCGGGGAGGACACCACAAAGCAGCGGGCAGAGCCCAGACGCCGGGAGGAGCCGCATCGGGACGCAGCGCGCTCTTACCTTTCTTGGTGGCTTCGAAACTGTCGTGGAAGTGTATCCGCTGGATGTCGTAGGTCAGCGTGGTGTTGGGCAGCAGCGTGCGGTTCCTGTTGATAATATTGGCGGAAAACCTGAAGGCTTGCTCTTCCGCGCTCATAACCTGCGCGTTGGGGCCGTCGGGGTACTCAAAGATCCCTCCTGAAAGACAACACAAGGCCGAGCAGCGTTAAGCCTTGCTGGACCACGCTTGGGCCTCCTGACCACATCTCCATGCGGGTCCTGCACCACGGCCATTTGCTATTTTCAGTGCCCTTTTTTGTTCCTCGTGTTGAGTTACCCAAGTTTTGACTCAGAGCAGGAGAGTTGCCTGAATTTGCCTGCCCTGCAGCCGCTCTGCTCAGCAATGCACATCGCGACCGCGTTCGCGTCCCCGCGTTCAGGAGCTGTTCATGCCGTTACACCTCCCCGGGGGCCGCTCGCTCGTGTCGCGTAGCGCGGCCGTCCTTGGCTCCGTGTCTCTAAGCCTTGTCCGCCGCTCCCCGCTGGCAGCCTGTCTAATTGAAGTGACTCAGTGCACGCGTAAATTATGTAATTGTATATTCTTGCTGCCGAGACACGGGGACGATCTCACGCTCCTCGCAGAACCATGGGAAGACACACACACCTTGTTTTGTCTTATTAGAAAGCAACCCCAAATTAATGGATGAGTGAGATAAGCAAGCGCAATTGGTAACAGATGGTCCCTGGGTTCATTAGCAGAAATAAAATCTTCCTCTTCAATTTAAGGTAGCCCTAAAATGCTTTGTTATAGGCACCAGATGTCTCGTCAGCGCCGCCGCTTTTGGAGCAGCTGCAGGAACGCGCCGCGTCGCGCTGCTCTCGCCAGCAACGGGCTGGGAGGGCTCGGAATCACCCCAGCCCCTTGTCGGGGCCAGGCGGGTGGGATAGTGCCAGGGGATGCTCCCGAATCCGGCTCCCCGCATCCCGGCCGGTCACTTCCCTCTTCTCATCTTGCAACTTTGTGCCTCGCTGGCCCGAGTTGCAAAGTGAGTGTGGTAATTAATTTACATCCATAAACATCCCAAAGAAAAAACCACGTGAAAATCCAAGTAAATATTTGAATTATTCATTGCATGTCTCTGTTAGAAAAAGATATTACTAGTGATAACATGGGAGGGGAGGAGAAAAAGGCGCTGAATGCTCATTCTGGAGATGCTGCTCAGGCCCTGTCATCTTCCATAAATCACTTGTCACCGGGTTTTCAAGCTAGAATGCTTAGGAAAGTAGGCAGGAGCCCAGCACAGTTTTCCCAGTGCCTGGTTCTCCCTGGATCATGCCCAAATGCTCAGTTATTGATCAGCACAAAGAAAATTATCCCTCATAAAGGTTGGCGCCACAGTCTGAGCATCTTAGAGCAGGGAAAGTTCCTGCAGAAATTACACCAGAAGCCAGGAACAGAAATCAAAGGAGCCTGAGCTTTGTCCTTATCCTTCTGCTGCGCAGGACATGTAGGGAAAGGACATTTGTTCCCAGCACCCTGCTGAAAACCTGGGCTGCACCCGGCTGCACAGAGCACCCCAGGCCGCTTGTGAGCGGGATGCAGGAGGCCGGGATATGAATTGGTCCCAGTTACGTTACCATCCCAGCGCCTGCCCAGACACGGGAGGTTTCTCTCGGGAAAGGAGGGCTCTCTGCGGGAAAGCGCAGTGCGATGGCGCTCGGCAGCGCCGCCGGCCCCGCTCCTGGCACTGCCTCGCTCCTTCAACGCGTTTGTTTCCATCATTAGTTAAAGAGCCTAATAACCGGCTTGAAACAACTGATTAATGCATAATCTCCATCATGATTACATGCCATAGCTGGCATTAATTTGAAAAGCCGGCTAATTATGAAAATAATTGTTGCAGCTTTTCCATTTGAGCAAAATGGAGACTCTGGGCTGGGTTGTGGCGAGGAGGAGGGAGGCGGCAGGTACCTGCACCCGGGCAAGGGTGCAGGAGCGAAACAGGAGCCATCGACAGGTTCCCATGGGGATGGGATGGAGGGATGGAGGTCAACGGCCTCAGCGAGGCCCTCCCAGCCTCCGGGCTGCCATCAAAGCTCCTGCAAGTGTCTGCACTTATGGGAAAAGCCACTTCGGGCAGCGGTGAGAAACCAGGCACGGGAGCCCGCAGCAGCGCCGGGCCCGTGCTCCCATCCTGCTGCTGCGGGTTCTGAAGGGCATGAACAGCCAAGCTGTTTCCAGGGAGAAAGCTGCCTTTTCCTTGAAATAAAAGGCACCCGACAGCTGCTGTTTTGGGCGGTAAACATCAGGTAGTCACTGATGAAGGCACCGCTGCCAATACCCTTCGTCAGCCCCAGGGTGGCAGAAATGCCACCGAGTGGAGCGGTCCAGGCCAGCAGCACCTGTGAGCACCCACAAGCACCCACGTGCACCCGTGAGCACCCATTCACACCCAGGAGCATCCATGAGCACCTGTGAGCATACGCGAGCACCGGTGAGCACTGGTGAGCACCCATGCACACCCAGGAGCATCCATGAGCACCCATGAGCATACGTGAGCACCATGAGCACCGGTGAGCACTCACAAGCACCAACATGCACCCGTGAGCACCCATGAGCACCCATGAGCACCTGCGAGCACCTGTGAGCACTGGTGAGCACCCATGCGCACCCATGAGCATCCAGAGCACCTGTGAGCACCCACGAGCACCTATGCACATCCAGGAGCACCTGTGAGTACCTGTGAGCACTCGTGCACACCCACTAGCACCCACGAGCACCCACACGCAACCTCGAGCATCCATGAGGACCCACAAGCACCCACAAACACTTGTGAGCACTCATGAGCACCCATGCACACCCGGGAGCAACCAGGAGCACTCGGGAGCACTTATGCACACCTGTGAGCACCCGTGAGCACCTGCATGCACCTATGAGCACCCACATGCAGCCTCAAGCATCTGTGAGCACCCGCAAACACCCGTGAACACCCACATACACCCATGACCATCTGCGAGCCCTCATGAGCACCCGTGGGCACCCACATACACCCTGTGAGCATCGACAAGCACCCATGTACATCCACGAGCACCCGCGAGTATCCACGAGAACCCACAAGTACCCGCGCTGCCATTCCCCTTTCCTGGCTCTGCTGACAGCAGCCTCACCGGGGCTTCGCTCTTATAAAAATATAGGAAGTCAATGGGCAATAAAAAGCCAACAACAAAACAGTCTCTGCTTTTATACCCCGTCTATAAACAAGCTTCATCCGAGATACTAAAGCGGCAGTCGTCGAGCAGGGAAAGGCTGCGAGGCAGGAGCGGGATCAGGGGGTGACGCTGCGGTCACAGGCGAGGGCAGGGGACACCAAGGCACTGAGTGTTAGCAGTCAAGACCAGTATGTTTCCTCAATTACTGTGTTGCTTTAAAGCAAG
The DNA here is from genome assembly GCA_013389825.1 of Crypturellus undulatus. Classification (NCBI taxonomy): domain Eukaryota; kingdom Metazoa; phylum Chordata; class Aves; order Tinamiformes; family Tinamidae; genus Crypturellus; species Crypturellus undulatus. The sequence goes on along the minus strand of VWPW01017676.1, from coordinate 5,597 downwards.
CTAATTGCTCTCCAGAGAATGTCAATCAGCAAGTGAGAGAAAAGCACACGCACTGGAACCAGCCTCACGCCTTGCTATTTTGTATTATTTTATTTTATGACCACTGAAGCTGCTGTGGAAGTGAGGGTTTTTTTTAATTCAAAATGAAAATCTAGAGCAAATCCGAAAGTACCTTTGAGGTCTCAAATCAGAGCAGCGATAGCGTGGCCAGGCCCCGGGCGTGCGGTGGGAGGAAGGTGCGAGACGCAGGAGCCCTGTGCTCTGCCGGAGCAGCAATCGGGGTAAAATCCATCCCATGAAGGAGCAAAAACGCCCTTGGTGCCGAGGGGAGCCACCCCAGGGTCTCTGCAGCTCCGCTCTCAAGGTGACATGAGAGAAAGGCAACAGCGGGGCCTCGGTCAGGGCTGCCATCCTGACCCAGTGCCCACGCTCTGAGCTCTGCTCTGCACAATCCACCTATTTTTAGCTTCGCAGAGCACCAAGTTGAGGCACTCAAGGTTATTTTAGGTTTTTATTTTCTCTCCTCTTTCCCTGTTTAACAAAACAAACAGCTTCGTTGGCGGGAAGGAGTTTTTCAGCAGCGCTCGGGCTTGGTGTGATCTCCTGTCTTCTACTCCTTGCAAAATCACGGAGTTATTTAGCTTTGAAGAACCACCATTTCTGATAACACTTTTCTCTCCCCCGCTGACAGTGTTGTTCACACATTTAGACAGCTTTCTGACAGTCGCTTTCCATGTGACATCCTGGCAGAAGCTTGTTGGGAAATAGCTCGTTCTGAGGCTGGAGCCGGCCCAGGGCCCTCTGGAGACTCCTGCTCCAGACTCCAGGGCTCACGGTATTCCCTGCCTGGCGTCCCCACATGGCTCCTTAGCTCAGTTCTGTCCTGGGGACAGAGTGGAGACGATGTGGGGACACCCGTGTCACAAGCAGCACGAGTGGGACCTCCCGGTCCACGATACCAACGGGCTCGAACCCGGCACCACAGGGAGGCTCGAGGCCACCAGTCTCAGCTGTAGGTTGATCCGCTCCAGAGTGCACGTTCCCAGGAGACGGCGTCTCCTCTTTTTCCATTTTGACATTAAATATGCAAAATCTTATTTCATTTGCACTGTATTAGGTACTTCATGTCACAAGGGGTGACACTCTTCTCTATGTGTAAGCTGTTTAACAGATGAGCAGTCAAGTGGCAAAGAAATACATTATTAATGTTTCTGGCTAAATTAACTGATTAAAAACACCGTAGGTAAAATGTCCGTATCAGCACTTTACTCGCGGTAAATGAGAAATTAATGGAATAAGGCGGCTTGCTTTTTAATGGAAAGTAGATAGGGATGGCCTGGAAGGGTGCGACGGCTCCGCCGGAGACCGGGATCGTGGCACATGTCCGGTTCTGCTGAGGATCCCACCTCTCTGGAGCAGGGATGGGGCAAGAAGGGCTGGGAACTCCCCATGGGACTCGGGCTGAGTCCTGCATCCGACTGTGCCCCGTGTCCGGTTGTGCCCCGTGTCCGGTTGTGTCCCCTGTCCAGCTGTGCCCTGTGTCACGTTTTACTCTGTGTCCGGCTATGCCACATTTCTGGTTGTGCCCCCTGACAGACTGTGACCCCTGTCCAGCTGTGCCCTGTGTCAGGTTGTGCCCCGTGTCTGGCTGTGCCACGTGTCCGGCTGTGCCCCATATCCAGCTGTGCACCGTGTCCAGCTGTGCCCCCTAACAACTTATGACCCCAGTCCGGCTGTGCCTCATGTCTGGCTGTGCTCCGCATCAGGTTGTGTCCCCTGTCCGGCTGTTCCCTGTGTCCAGCTGTGCCCCATGCCCAGATGTGGTGTGCATCCAACTGTGCCCCCCATGCGGCTGTGCCCTGTGCCCCGTGTCCAGCTGTGCCCCATGTCTGGCTGTTCCCCACGTCTGTTCCTCGCATCCAGCTGTTCCCTGTGTCTGGCTGTGCCCCATGTCAAGTTGTGTCCCGTGTTAGGATGAGACCCCTGTCCAGCTGTGCCCTGCGTCATGTTGTACCCTGCGTCCAGCTGTGCCCTGCGTCATGTTGTACCCTGCGTCCAGCTGTGCCCCGCGTGTGGCTGTGCCCCGTGTCCAACTCTGTCCCACATCCGCCCGTGCCGCACATCTCCGCGCTCGCCCCACGGCTTGCCCGGACGCGGTTCTGCTGCGGAGCCGGCGCCACACGGATCCTCCGCGCTCCGGAGCAGCCATCGTCATCCCGCCCGCCCTGCGCACCGCCCTGACCCGGGGGCCCATCAAAGTGCTAATCTGAGATCAAAGACCTTCTGCGCTGCTACAACAGAAATAAATTAAGTTAGCAACAGATTTGTTAATGATATTTACATTTCCAATTTGCATAATACATGATTAAAAATGAAATGGACATTTTTACTTCTCAAGCAGCCTCAATTAATTAAAAAGAAAAAAAGACGCATTGTAATCTCCTAGGAGTCGATTCCCATCAAGATAAGGATGAATCAAGATGAAAATGCCAAGAATCTTGGTTCGCAAAGCAGCAGCAGATCATTCCAAAGCTTCAATCTCTACAAGGGACCAGGGCACCGGCCTTGGCCGACGGTGACGGACGGGGACACCCGAGGGCAGATGCTACCGGGGGCACCCGGCACTGCCACCAGCATCCATGTGTGCCGCTGGGGCTGGAATGGCTCCACTGATAGCCTTTAAGGGCTGGTTTCCCTGGAAAAAGCCACCCTGCAAACTTCAGTGCACCCATTGGGGCTGCTCTTCTGGAGAACGAACCAAATCACGGCCCTTAATGTGATTAATGAGCAGGACGGGTCTCTGCCTGGTTCCAGCAGCAGAGCAGCGCACGGTGCTGCCTCTTGCCTCGCTTTAAGCCTCGCTCGGGGACGGAGCTGCGTTCGCTGCCGTTTGGACCCGGTTCCACAGCCGCTCGGTGCCTTTAGCCCTTCTCCATCCTACCAAGCGCCCTGCGGCACGAGTCGCTCCCCCGGATTCTATCCTGGCTCCGTAATCTCAGCAAGTTTGTCCCCGTGATCACTGATAACAGAATACATCAGGCTCAGATGTCGCTTTTAAAGTCATGTTTTGGGCTATAAGCACATTTTCAGCTGTTATGTGTGGGAGAATGAAATGTTTGAAAGCTTAAAATTACTAAGAATCTATAACACAATTTTTAGGCAGTGCAGCTGTAAATGCACCGTTTTTCCATAGCGTTTCTTTGGCCTGCAGCACAATCTGGTGTTTGACACAATGTTCATCTAGGTGAACTGGGAAGCAGGGAAAGAAGGACCCAAGTGTCCCGGATCCGAGCAGCCCAGCCTGGCATTTCTGCTCTTTCCATTGGTTTTATTCCCGTCCGCCTATTCCTGTCATTTTGCAGGTAAAACCTGCTGTAATTACACAAGAGAAGCTGTCCTGTACTGAACCGAAGCCTCAAATAAAAATTCAACCCAAGTTAAATTAAAATTAGTGTGTGTTAATTAAATTCTACTTAATTATTCATTGGTAAGCCCTAGCTAATAAATGTTAATATCCACCTGGCATTCGGCATATAATGCTAGACTTAAGAAATCTAAATTAAATCCTATACTTCATTTACAGTGTCACCAAACACCGGCAGCAACTGATTGTTTCTCATTCTTGTGTTGATGCCTCCAAAAATCAGGACTCTAAGTGAGATGATGCATTGAATAACAAATGCAATTCCGCAAATATTATGACATATTGTTTGTCATCTGCCCTAAATATTTAACAGTTCAGTTTTATGAGATTTTTATGCCACATGCTGTGAATTTGCTTCTGATAGATGCTGAATTTTCAAACTGTCTCTGTGCCGTGATTGACAAAATGGGTTTCTTGATGGAGCTGCCATCCCAAAGCCTGTCAGGGTCCTGTCTGTTCGTGTCTGATCTCCAGTTTCCCCTCTATTTCAGCAGAAAGCAAAGAGGAAAGGGGAAAAAATACAAAACACAAAACCCAGAGTCTGTGCATTGGCCTTGGGGACCCGACAGGGACACCGGGCAGGGGACAGGAACCTCCTGTCGCCTCTGCCTTGACTGAGACATGCAGTGGTGGAAAGATGGGTCTAGCATAGGTGTTTTAGGATCTTTTTATCAATATTTTTTGTGAATGATTGTTTTTTCTGCCTTTATTTTCTACATTTCTTAGTTGCCAGCTCTGGCCATCCAGCGTAATTGCAGCTTGGAGATTTGGTGACCTAAAAGCAGCACTTTATTCTGGGAAGCAAAGAGAAAAAGGGGAAGATGAAAGGGGCTGCTCTGAGAAATGCTTTCATTATCCTCCTGTCATCTCTGCTCCCCATTTACCAACAGCTACAGAGAGCGCTGGGAGCACAACGGGACGTGCTGGGAGCTGCCCAGATCGGGACTGAAACACAGGGAGGTTTTTTAAATTCCCTTAAATGACCAAATTCAGCTATTAATACTCTTTTCCGTTGCTTAGAAGACAATGCCCATGGAAGGGAGCCCGCACAGAGCTACAATCTGCATTTTTAGCAGCGCTGGTGGCTTCTTGTCACTTCTGTCCTCTCCGTGCAAAGCTACCAGGAGCTGCTGCCTTGCACTGATCCAACTGCCACATTGACAGAGCTGAATAGGTCTGAGGGCGAATTGAACCAAATCTGGGCCAATGGAGCTGAATATTCATTATTGTGACTAAAGAGACTAAGTGAATCACGAATTAAAGTGGGTAAATTATTAGTTTGGTGGCTCAGAAAAGGGGAAGTTTCAAGAACGTTCCAGTTACAGAGGAGGTGGAATGGGAAAACTTCATTAGTAGGTTCAAGGCCAATTAAAAGCGCACATTAGTCATTGTGTAGCGTTTCACACCTTTGTCATAAGTGAGGACGGTTTCACTGCACCACTTTTATGCTTGTCAATGACCTAAGCACTTAATCGTCCCCAAGGAAGCTTTGGTATTTTGTGATAATCCCAGGTTAATCCGCGTTTATTCAAAGCAAGAATTACTCCAGTACTTCCAGCTCGAGCGGCTGCCCCTCTCTTGCCCAGACTAGAGCTCTTAGAGCCCTAGATAAATAGATATCTATTTATTTTAGATAAATAACCTGCAAATCTCCCTCGCAGAACCTGTGGCACAGCCGTGACTCTCCCCTTCTCCCTTCAAAGACATCTGACTGCCATAATCCCCTCCACACTGTAATAAGAGGGCTCACGTCTACAGTAAACACGAGTTAATTTGAGTGTATTCAAGCCCTATGTTCAGATTTAGGGATTTGGGAGGTACTTCCTAAAGCACTCGCATTGAACAAACACATTTTTATTAATGCTTTCAAATGGAGATGAAAATGATGCTCTATCGGAGGGAGCCGGCAGGCGCGGTGAAGCCCAAATCCCACCGGTTCAACCTCTGCTCCCTCTCTTTGGTGTGGCTGCGCCTTAATGCAATAATGACATTGCTCCGAGATGAACACGGAAGCCTTCCCGGGATTAGCGTGCTGACCCGCTTGCTCCTGCTGAGACTCGGAGCTCGTCTCATCTTAATTCATTAAAGCGCCGCTAAAACAAGGGAGTAGGTGCGAGACATAGCTCCGATATTCCCATTTCCCAGGTTTGCTGGAGAAACTTGGGTTTTGCTG
>VWPW01017658.1:0-11914 GCA_013389825.1 Crypturellus undulatus | reverse complement strand
GCTATCATGGGAATTGCTGCGTTTATGTTTACAATAGTCTGCTGCAGAATACCTATTCTGGACTGCTGCGTCAGACAAATGCGCGCGAGGTCGAATAGCAGATATAGAAATCATGTATACCGCACAATAAGAAAAGAAATTTATCATGGAGAGGGGGAAATGTGGGGGTTGCAGCCGTACTGTTAACGAGACCTATCGTACGTGACAGAAGCAGAGATAAGGAATGCCGGACGGAAGATCTCGCGATGTCACGGAACGGGCAAGGGTTTAACCATATTAGGGCAAAAAGTGATATCTGGAACCTAATTGGTACATAAGACAACTTCCACCTGGACAGAAGTTATAAGAACCAGCAGCGTATTTCAATAAACGTCATTTGGCATATCATCTCATAGGTGTCAGTGCTTCTTGACCCTGAGGTGGATGGCCTCAGTATTCCCTCTATAACCACGTACAACCACCACGGGTTGATAACGAATCTGACAGGAATAAATACTAAAAGATATATATTTTTTTCTTCTGCTCAGAGTCACGAAGAAGGCCATTGCAAACATTTTCTTAAGTAATTATATCACTATTCTTTACATTCCTGAAGTATCCTGGGTATCTAGTGAGCATGGATCAGGGACCATGTAGCTGGACCACATCCTATTTCTTTTAGTAAATAAAAAAATCACACCAGAGTTGCAGCTATATGAGACTATTGAAACGCATTTTGTCATCACTGCTGCTCTGCTCTTCTCCTGCTACAGCATTGCAGGACATGGTCAGTAAAACATTCCTGCTGACAACGAGATCCCAGAAAGTGAACAGGAAGGGGAGCACTGATGGTCTGTGGACACTTCCTTCACCTGGGTGGTTAACTCTGAGCCAAATTGCTAAGGAAAAGTCCTGTATCTTCCCGAGCTTCTCTGAACTTTCCTTACCGTTTCTGTCATTCTAGGACATCCTTATTCTGGAACAAAACCTCTGCAAAGCCAAGGTGAGCACAGTCTGGTGCAAACAGCAGCGAAATGTTTGGGCCTGTGATTTACTCTTGCTGCACAGAAGCTATTTAGCTTGAGATTTAAACACTGAACCTCACTATTTTGTACTTTGCCTTATAAACTGACAAAAATCCATGTACATCCCATTCCTTCCTAGTGACAGAGAGCCCATTAAAATCTGCAGGCACTACTGCTGTTTTACAGGGTTGGCCCCTTTTGGGCTGCTTCTCTACACTGAAACGAAGCGAATACACAGAGAAGGTCAAGGGGTGGGTTCTGTCTCCCGACCAATTTCCTCATGCAGCCTCCATGTGCTTTTAAGATGAAAGAAGAAGGCCCCATTCTATGGAAATAACACAGTGTATTTGGGACGTAATGCAATGAAGGAGGAATTAGTAAGGGAAAATACCCATCAGCAAAACCCTTCTCTCCTCCTGAGTCGTCTCGTTCAGGCGCTGGCGGCTGAGGCTACTGTCCCCTTTGTCTTTAAAACCTTTAGAATGAGTCGAGCTTATAAGTTCATAATAGAGGACCAAATCTTTGGATTTTTAATGCAAATGACTGGGAGTCAAATATTGCGTTTCTCTGTCTGCTGCAATATATTTCATTTTCTTGAAGAAATCACTTCAGCAGTCTGTTTCTAGTGTTCCTTGCAAACAGCAGGAGCAATACCTTCTGCAGGGCAGTGGCATGAGGCTGGGTCCATGGGCGCTTGCGTCACGTGCAGGTAACACCCTGATAAGCTGAACACAACGGTTGCTTTCATCAGGTCAACTTCTCGCTGACTTCAGTGGAAGTTGGCTGGGATAAAGATGGAAAATGAATGGAAAATATGACCTATTATAAATAACCATTCGTTTATGCCCTTTATTTAGATTTATTTATTGTTGATTCCTCACATCTATACGGAATGATCTCAGGACTGTGGATTGGGTTATTTTTTCTTTTTTTCTCTTCTCCTCCTTTTTTTTCTATGCACAATGCCCAGATTAATGGAGCCCTGAGTTATCCAAGGGTTATTATAATGCACTGAAGTAATGAATAATCATTTAAGAGCAAAAAAGACCAAGAATATCTAAGGGATAATGCTTGAAATGGTTTGTTCAAATCATACACTTGGATTATTTAAAATACAGGTTTATAATATTTAAAAACCCCTTTGAATTGAAGGACATTAATTTTCCACTGAAGCTTATAGTTAACACTGCTGTGACACAGTTATATATATATCATATCCGAATCTCAGGTAGAAATGTCATTTTAGGGAAAGACTGTGTACAGTGAAAAGATGTTTTCCCCGTAAAGGAACACAAAATTCAGTTCTAAAATGGATGCTACTGAATATAATAGCCCCATGGTAAATATCTATTCAGTTTCCCTTATACACGCCTGAGCCTGAAGGGGTTGAACACAATGTGACACCTAAGCACTTATTGCAGAAGCCGGTTCTGATTAGCAGCCAGCACCACGCTCTGCTCCCTTTTTCATAAGCTAATGATCCTCCAAAGTCCATGAAAAGCTCTTTTGTCTTTGTCACTGAAGGGAAAACACCCAGTTTGAAGGTCCCCACTTGGAGCCTGCTATTCCTGACTGGAGGCCCTGTGAAGCAAAGGCTGCCCATAGGCAAGGGGTGAACTCAGAGCTCCCCGGGAGCAGGTGGCCAGGCTGCTCTGAGCGCAGCACTTGCTCTGCTTTCCCAGCATCAGCCTCAAAGAGAATAAAGTATTTCCATTTATTTGCAGTGCAGTTCGTTGTCTTCATACATAGAGAACAACAGTAATTGCATGGCTTGTGCCAATTTTCATTATTTCCATGCCAAAGATCTCCCACACTGAAAATAGTTAAATCGGAACTGAAAAACACTAAGAGAACCACAGGGTTGCTGTTTAGGATAAATTTTACTACTGATTTCAGTATTACTCTGTCAAGATATTAATGGCAATGGCCATGTAGTAATTATTTTCTTTTTCATATAATCAGAAACTGTCTTGACACTCACTTCACATCCAAACATCTTCTGTGAAAGTATCCTGCTCAAGCTAGCATGTATTCCTATGGATGTCATCAGCAACATCACATCACAGGATCCCTCCTTCCTCTTTTCATCAATCATTTTCTCCCTCTTGGCTTCTTCTCCTCTACACACTGCTTCTCTTCTCCCAAATCAAACCACCTCTCATCCTTACCTCTCTTGGTTACCCCAGCTCTCTTCTCCCCTTTATCTTCAGATTTCTCACTCAGGCTATTTAATCCCCAAAGAATAGAGAAGGGTAGGGCTGAGCTTTCGAGTTTTCTCTTCAAAGCCTCTTGGCACAAAACCTGTACTCATTTAAGAAAAAGCAAATAAAAGGCTCCACAGGAACTCTATCATTTTTTAAATGTGGCACAAATCAATTAGAGAAATGCCTAAATCACACTTCAGAATGACAGAAATATTCAAAATGTTTTATGTTTCCACGATTTTCTAACAGCATTTGCCAATCCTTTGAAATGTAGATGAATATTAAGGGAGACATTAAGAAAAAGAGGTCCCCAACTTGAATGCAAAAATACACACAATGCACAGTAGGTTTTTTAAAAAAATGTTGTAGCTACTCATACAAATTGGGCACATGGGTATGAACATGTAGAGAGAGGGCCCTGTCCTTGGCTTGTGCGGAGTGGCCAGGCTCTGCTGGAAACCAGGCTGCTGCCAGGGAGCTGCCAGCGAAATGGAACCTAAATCTTGGCACCAGCAACGGTGGCCTTCTCCCATAGGCGTCACCTATGGGTGACTACAGGGTGGCTGTCAGGCTGGTTGTGCCCTGCATGTTCCCTGGAATCCAGATAAGCCCCATGCTCCCTTGAATCTATGTAACTGTGCTTCGTGTGCAAACCTGGAGACCCTGAGCTCCTCTGAACTCCCTGCCCGAACTCCCACCAGGGGTCACAGTTTCATTATTTCTCAAGACAAGTTATAGTTGCAGAGACTCTTATTATCACTTATATAATTGGGGCTTATGTAATGTATCACTGTAAACAGTGAGCACTCTCAGTCATAAAGCATCGGAGCTCATTACAAGAGGGTTTCTCTCCATTATGAAAATCCCTATTGACTTAGCTGCAGAGCTGACACCAAAATGAAGCCAAACACAGCCTGGGGGGGGCTTTCCCTCCATAAATGCCACCTGCGAGTCACTGTGCCACCGTTCTGAAAGTGCAGCACCCCAGAGCCATTGGCAGCACTGTGGCTCACGTTACAGCGGCAGTCTCATAGCCGGGCACAGAGTGCTCACGGCCCAGCTCTCACAGCTCAGCAGCAGCTAGTACTAGATTACACGTTTGCTCCAGTTCTTTACTCAGTTGGCCTATTTATCAATATTATTTTCAGTTATGGGACATAAGGACATCTTACAATGTCCTATCCTTCTTTGAAATAAAACAAGGGAGCCTTCCGAGGACTGACATGCTCAGCGTGGTCATTTCTTTCACAATGTGGATGTGCAAATTAAGCACTTGCAGACATTCAGCAGGATTCGCGGTTGCTCTGCAAGGAGGGCAGCAGTGCAAATATTCTAGCAATTGCAGCTAAATCATTTGGATTCAAAACATGACCTCATTAATTCTGTTCGGGAAAAGCGAGCCAGGATATTCTGAAACGAAGCTGCATGCAGAGGCAATGATTCAAAACTCACTATTTTGGATACGACCATGCAAATTTAGTTTATCATGAGCCAAAATTGATTTAGGTCTTAAAGATCATCAATGGGGTTAGAGGAAGCTTCTGAATAGGATCCAAAGGAAAAGTGATAACAGGTAATTTTCACTGAATCATTTTTTATGTGTGTGTAGCTATATAGAGATATAGTTATATATCTTTCTCTTTATGTAGTTAAGATGTATTTAAATATGAACTATATAAGCCATATTTTATACACACCCTACAGTGATCAGAACAGTCAAAATCTGTGACTGCTCTGCCATCAGTGTGGTTCTTCTCTGAAGGAAAAGTAAAAAAGACTAATGAAGTCAAACCAGAGTCCTTTGGCAACCCTTCCACATGATGGAGCGCATGCATGTAGTACTTCTCACACTCACAAAAAGGCCTTTAATTAATATTTGGGTTAATCTATCTGTTACTCCCCTCCTATATGGGAAGGAAATGGGCATCGCAGCTGCTGATCTACCGACCTGGCTCTGTGGTGCCTGATCTCTGTCCTTAGTGTCAGAGGCAGAGGAGCCTTTCCCACCAGTATCCAAAGATCTCTGCAGTTCACATGTCTTATCTGGGTCTCATTTTGGTGCTAGAAGTATTTCCCCCAGCAAACACAGTTATTGCGGCAGTTCAAAAATCAGATGAGCTCTTGTCTGTTTTGGTGCAAGAGCCTCCCTTCCACCCACAACATGAGGATGCAAAATGACAGAGAAATTAAGCATCAAATAAACTACCTATCTATATCTCAGCTGTGCCTAGAACAACAAGGGACTGCAAAGACACCTTATTAAACATGGGTAAATTCAGTTTTCAGTCATGAAATGGTCATGAATGCAAAATCCGAAGGGCAGGGTGGAAAATGAAGCAGTCAGTCCTTTTTACACCCCTCAGCAAAAGATCAGTGAAAACAGAGAGAAAAAAAAAAAAAAAAAAAGAAAACAAAGCAAATGGAAAGGAAACCCTCTTTCTGCCAAGTATTACATGCTGCCGACCTCCCAATATAGGACAATCAGATTGTGAGAGGTCAGCACAAAAATAATTCTGCGGGCTTTTCCAAAAGAGTGGATCATTTTACAGGTTTTTAGCTTTTGCTGGTGCGCGGCAATGGGGGGCGCAGCACGTCAGGGCAAAAAGTTGGCTGCCTGGGGCATCACTCTGGTACCTTCCCCAGCACTCGGCCGGCCCTGTCAAGTGGAGTGGTGCCCTGTGTGGCTAGGACAGGTTACAGTGATAACAGCGGGGAGGAGGGAACAATTAGCTCCCCTCTTTAATGGTACTTAAGCAGCGAGGGGGCTGCACATGCGCACGCGCACACACACGTGCACACCCCCACAGGCACAGGCACAGGCACAGGCACAGGCACTTCTAACCCCACTATCTGACATCGTCTTCCTCCAGCTTATCGGTGGGATATTTAAATCCAAAGGACGGAGCCCACCTCTTTAAGGCAGCTCTGGCCAAGGACACTGCAGTGTTGACGCCAACCCTGGAGCAATTACAGAAACCACCTTAAAAGCTAATTTAATTGACTGCAGGATGACTGGGGTAAAATTAGTCAAACCTGATGAGGGAGTCGCTAGAGATATGTGTTTATCTTTCCAGTATTATAGTGTCTGTATTTGAAATACCTCAGCTCTCAGAGCATGCCTACTGTGAGAACCTATTGACAACACCCTTAATCACCAGGTTCTCTGTATTTCTGCGCTTCACTCTCTCTCTGGTATTTTTAATATATCTTGCCTCTGCTTTCAACTCATCCACAAAGCTGTCAATTTTCTGAAATGCTTCTCTCTCTCTCTCTCTCCCCTTCTCTCTGCACATCTACATTTCTGATGATATCAGATAACTCAAACGAAAGGCAGAGCATCCTATTTTAAAAGTGAGAATATTCAGTATTGCCAGCCCATTTTGACACATTTGAAGTGCTTTTAAAAAGTTGGTCTATTTGTGTGCGACACTGTCACAGTCTCCTGGACACCTAAAAACACCACTCAAGCCTCTCAGACTTAGCCGAATCCTCATCCCCTGGCTGGGGTCCCGGACTTCATGTTATTTTATTAAATTTATTTGTTTAATTTGCTTTTCACTGTATATATGTGCCCTGATTTTTTAGAACATTCCCACCAGTACTCTCCCATTTTTTTACATAGAGCCCCGAACAGAGCTGTGGTGTTTTGAGGGAGCTCACTTATAGATGAATTATAGTAGATTAGATGAATAATAGATGAATTCTAGCAGATTGACACCTTTTCTTTGTCAGAATCTTTGCTGAAAAGATGTTTCAGGTTTATTGCTCAGCCTGCAGGAAAGCTAAATATCTCTAAAAGGTAGAAGTGCAGTGAAATCTATATAATTCAATGAATCCTTTTTTCCCTACGGGCCTGGACACAGTGGGATTCTGCTATTTTTTTGGGTTTTTCTGTTTGTTTGTTTTTCCCTTTTGCTTTCTTTTCACGAGAGGAGAAAGCTACTGGTGGGCATTCCCCTTGGAGGACATCAACCAAACACCTGCCTTGAAGAGACCCTGCAGGTGCCAATTCACTTGGAGTGGCCGCCAAGGATCCCGTGGGGCTCCGTGCAGAGGCTCTTATGCCTTAGTCCCCCTTCCTGCATGAAACTGCTTGGGAAACAAGGCTCATGTTGCAATCACTGGAATACATCACAAGACAGAGGGTGATTCTGGGTGGAAAATGCAGGCAAAGAGTAGACGAGACACTGGAGAATCAAAGGAGTCTTCCTGAGAAATTGCAGGCAGCACTGTAGGGCTCGATTCTGGAGGGGCTGGGGCTGGCTCCAAGGATTCACCATTATTTGGGATTTGGTCCATAAAGGAAGAGTAAATGGATTGTAGAGAGGCAAGATTGTTCTTTAAAGGTATCTCCAAAGCATTATCTGTTCTTTAAAAACTTGCACCAACTGAATAACATTTTCAGAGAAGGACAATTTTTTGCTTGCTAAATTGGGAGAGATTTCCTAGATTATTGGCAAACACTAGTGAACATATTTTCCCTACAGATTTAATGGTCTCTTTTAAAATGTGAGAAAATCTATAAAGCTATTTTGAAACAAATGTCCTCCCGCACACCTGCAAAAGCACCTCTTAATTGCTTAAGGCAGACGTGCTAAAAACTTGACATTAAATGAGATTTGCATTAACTGGCCTTCCAGAGGTGCGCACCCATGCTTGCTGCTTTCCCTAAGAAAGAGTTTTGCACTCAGAAACCCAACTCTTTACCCTACCCTGGCTTTCCCTGGAAACTTTCCTGCAGTTCCTCTTCTTTCCAGCTATCTAGGCTGAAGACTGAAATAACCTAATTTTCCTTAGAGCATTCAGCTCCTGTACAGAGAATTCAGCTACTGTGAACAAGCCCCGAATATTTCTATTACAGGGGCCAGCAAGGGGATGGTTAATATTGCTCTTTAAATTCCTTATCCTTTACTTAGCCATCAGGATTTGTTCCCCAGGAAGAGCAATAGAGACACTCCTGTGAAGGCAGGAGGCTACATTAGAGCTATCATTTGGCTGGTGTTTGTTTCTTAGGGCCAGTGCTGAATTAGTGTTCTTCCCCTACTGAAAAATCAGAGAAATTAGGCTGCTGTGAAGATGTTAGTGTTTGAAAATATGCAGAATACACTGAAATCTAATGTGAGGCCTCACAGTCCTGGCAAAAGGAGAATATTTGCAGTATTTTTTTTTTTTTTTGGTATCATGAAAGAAAAGGTTGGTGAAACTACGTAGTTGAGTGTACTGTGCCAAATGTGCAGGAATGACTCCAGTAACGTTACACAAGGAAGAGTCAGTCCTATTGACATATTTCATATGTCATCATATAAATAACCAGTTAGATAAAGAGAATCATAGATGGCAAGGAGATTTGTTAATTATGTGATGTCAGTGCTTATACGTTAATTTAGCTCATGCCCCATCAGCTGTACACACCTGCAATGAAACAAAGATATAAACACTCACAGATGAGGAATTTTTGAATGTAATGGAGTAAAACCATACCGCAAATCTGAGAAATAATAAAATTCAGGAAATAGTATTTCCCAATTTGGAAAATATACCACATGATGCCATAAACATATGAAACTGCTGCTTTTTGCCTTAGAAATCAGATTTCTCAGGGCACTCTGGATGAATAAGCACACTCTCTGCATGGTAAGTTGAGCTTCTTACCGTATGAGAAGATTCCTGTTACTGCTGTGAATGAGAAGCTGAGGGTACATGAAGCAAAGGCTATGTGAAGTTCTTGGACACTTCATGCTGGCTGCTGTTAATTTTTAATACACCAGCCTGGGACTGGCAAGTGAGACCTTCGAGTGAAATTAATTTTGCCAAGTGAGATTTCCTGCATCTAGGATCAGGCCCTCTCTAGTGATAAAGTCCTCACTCCTGATAAGTCATTGCTCATTACTGGAGACATTACCAGACCATACAAAATAAATTACAGACCTGGCAAAACTGGAAAATGACTCATGTAAACCAAAGATAAAATAATTCTCATACTTCACATTGATACAGCTCTTCACTTCTCCGAAGGGGCAAACAAACAAGAATTAATTGCTCCTTCCAGTGTCCTGCAAGGGGACATCTGCTTATAGGCAAGTGAGAAAGTCACTAAAGGGATCAGTGAGTAGAGGACGGCTCAGTGAGCAGTGTTGTAAGAGACAGGAGCTATATTGTAAGGTCTATAAACGGTTAACAGGGTAGCGTGCTTTTTGCTTCTGTAAAAAGCTTGCACACTAAAGAAGTATAAGGCATAGGCTATGTGATCTACAGCTAACCTTGCCATCTGCTTCTGTAAATATAGCTTGCTACAGTCAAGGACAAGAACTAACAGGATACCATCTCCTGCTCTTGCTGCGACCATGAGATAAGATTCTGAACTTGCCAAAAAGGAAGGGGATTGTGAAGGGGGAGGATTAGTTGTAAACAATGGCGGTCGTAGATAATGTTTAACGAGGAAGTTGCAGTCGTCTATAAAAACACGAACCTCTCCTCAGACGGCGCGGATCTCAGGACCAACTGAAAGAGGTCCGCCGCCAGCCGGCTAATAAAGCTTGCTTTTAAACCACCAGGTTGAGGGTGCAGGTGATTACTGGGATTACGGACTAACACAGTGAGATAATATCCCAAACCAGAACAGAATTTGGGAATTGAAGATTTCTATAATATCATTTTGAAATTTGAACTCCTCTACTGCAGAAAACAGGCTTGGTCCACAAGTGTAAGAATTGGCTATGCGGCACACGGCTATTCGCCTTTTGTTCCTGTAGCATCACAGCAATAAACAGTTGAAACAGTTTTTTTCTTTTAATATGTCTCACTTTTCTCCTGAGCATAATATTATAAAGAAACAGAAATTTGAGGGGCCTGATGTGCAATGTGATTCTGACTATGCTAACAAATCTTTCCTTGTGTAAAAATGTTTCCTTCCTTGATAGCCAGTCTTCTTTTGTTAATAATCTATCAGCATCCTTACTCCAAATCCTGATTATCAGCAGTTGGTAGCAAAAGTTCTTCAAAATTACCAAGATTTTTGATGTTGTCATATGACAACAGAGCAAAAATTGTGGAAGATTAAATGCATACAAACACACAAAGACAGGCATGTTAATTACATTTGCTGGTTTTCAGAAATAAGTGTAAATGGTTGGGCGAAAATGTTTGCTGGGTTTTTTTTTTTTGGGGGATGCATAAAAAGTAAATCCAAACTTCCCACAATATAATTCTGTATTTTATATTAATGGTCATAGTGACATGTCCAAAGAAACTATCTGGGTTTTTTTGTTTGTTTGTTTTATTGTCACTGGAAAGCTATGAAAATTTAAGTCTTACTTTTCTTACTTTTCTCTTGCTCCAGCAATACCAGTCAATGGTATTACACTGGTGTAAAATTGGGGTGACACAGAGCATCCTAATGTATTTCTTTAGTTGAAGTAATATTTTTCTTTTTAGGGTTCAATCCAACATTTCTCAAGCAGAGCCACTGAAATCATTAGCACTGTGCCTGCCTAACAGTTACTCACAAAGCAAAGAGCCAAAGACTGTGTTTGCATCCAGAACCATGTGCAGGGCCACACGCTCCCTCTTTTGCCCCACATCTTTTCCAGTATCAGAAACACGGGCTTTGCTGCCTGTTCCTACTATGTGAACCCGTAGTGTGGAGTGTCGGATTTGTCTCAACCCGTGGTGGTTGCCCGTGGTTCTAGAGGGAATACTGAGGCCATCCACCTCAGGGTCAAGAAGCACTGACACCTATGAGATGATATGCCAAATGACGTTTATTGAAATATGCTGCTGGTTTTTATCTTTTCCGCCAAGGCGGAAGTTGTCTTATGCACCTATCAGGTTCCGGATATCACCTTTTGCCCTAATATGACTAAGCTCCTGCCCTTTCCGTGACATCGCGAGATCTTCCGTCCGCCATTCCCTGTCTCTGCTTCTGTCACGTACAACAGGTCTTGTTAACAATACGGCTACAACCCCCACATCTCCCCCTCTCCATGATAAATCTCTGTTCTTATTATGCGGTATACATGATTTCTGTGTCTGCTATTCGATCTCGTGCGCATTTGTCTGACACAGCAGTCCAGTATAGGTATTCCACAGCAGACCATTATAAGCATAAGCGCAGCAATTCCTGCGATAGCAAGCTTCTGATCTTCCGCCCATTGGGCAGTATCAGTACCATCAGTTCCAGTTCGCCGAAAACGTACATGCCATATCTTGTATGAGGGTAAAGGCAAAATAAACCTGTGTTCCACACAAGAGCACTACAGGTGGTCGTACGGAAATGGTTTATACACAAAATCTCAGCGTCCAACAAGAACTACATTGTAAACACACATATGAGAGTCAGCAAACACAGTCTGCTTATACATTGCATTAATTAGTACGTATTTACACATTGTTCTAAAGCACACGCATTCTTTCCCTACATAAGGTAATGCAGTTTTTTGTATTACTCTGTGGATTGACCTCAAAATGTCATCCGCCCTCTTGGGCAAAAGGAAACATTGCTCTCTTTAGGGGCATCATCTTTGGGTGTGGGTGGGTAGAGCAAAGATAGACCTTCTCAATGGTGATATCCACCACGGTCAGTACACAGGCATTGACTGCGCTGAGGACCTGGTCGTGGGTGAAGGTCGCAGGTCTCCACCACGCTTGAAGCTGTCGTTCTTCCAATGTGGTCGCATCCCTCACGATCTTTCTGGATCTCGGTCTCCG